>JAIPRM010014606.1:0-10657 GCA_025469315.1 Stegophylla sp. TES_Ste_2020
AGATTTGTGTATTGTTATATTAATTTATATATGATAAAGAAATACGGAAACAGAATAGCTATTTTTATACATGCACATTGTCGGGTTATTGGTACTCACTACTCAGTACGGCAGTCTCGCCAGTACCTAATATCCAACGTGTGTCATTGTTCAGTGTTATTGTAGAATAATATTAATAATGTTAAATTATCTTACGATCAAAATAAATAATTTTCATTAAATATTATTAATTATTATAAATAAAGGTATTATTTATAAGTATTCTTAGTATTCATCAATTTGTGTTGTACGTATCGATTTTAATATTACTATCGTAGTATCAAGTGTTAAATTTAATAATAATGAGTACTATTAATAAATTGAAAAAGTATGTATTTACTCCAAAACGTCAAGACCCAGAGCCAGAAACAAGTTCTTCACCCATGCATGAAAGTAAGTTTACAAAAGTAATCTATGTTATAATAATATGTAAAATCTACTATAATAGATGTCTAGATATTGGATGGATCCAGACAGATAAAACATATTTTATAATACTTAAAAACATAGATTTTATTCTCTATTATTAACCAATACTAAATAATTGGAAAGTATAATTAAATGCCAAATGGTATATTATGATACATGGTTTAGTGTTATCTTATTACTGTTCTGTTTTTTAGATGTTGAAAAAACTATAAAAAATCAAAAATTGTAGATTTTTTTAAAACCAAAACTACAAAAATTGACAGCAAAATTGTAGAAGAAAATATTAATAACCCAGCCATTTCTGTAGTCGATGTGTCAAGACCATGTGAGTAATACAATTTACAAATGTTTTATTCATATAAGGAAGTTATTTTATTTATTTAATGTATTTTATATTAAATAAAATATATTTTATTAATATTTAATTACTTATTAGACTTTTAATTTTTGTTTAATCCATCCAAATATATCTACAAATACAATGAATTTAATAATTATAAATTTTAATTTATGAATATAGATAAAAATAACAAAGCTATATGCAATATTATATAAATTAATATATTTATATAGGTAATACACAAATCACGTCTACTAATAGTAGTACATGTGTCAACATAACCGATCCAGATATATCTGAAGTAGTATCAATACCTTGTAAATATAGAATTTATTTTATTCATATAAATATTTTTATTATAATACATTATGTGTATAGGATTAAATATTTTCTAAAAATTTAAATTTATTTTTTCAATGTTTCTATATAATTATGTTAGTTTAATTACTTTTTAGGTGTAAGTAACGATACTAACAGTATATATGATTCGTCAGATGTTGAAGATTTTGTTAATATTCATCCAATTCCAGAAGACAAAAAGTACAGTTTACTAATTAATCCGTACAAGCCAACTATAAATTATAATTTTAAAAATGACATGGCATCAAATTCTAAACGTGCATTTAATTTGAAATACTTAGAAATGTATGACTGATTTATTCAACTAAACATAAAGGGATTTTTTGTAAATTTTGTGTTTTATTCAAATCTAATATACACAGGGGTAAACAAGGTTCTTTTATTATTACACCATTCACAAAATTTTATCAAATTATTGAAGAGTCAAAAAAACACTGTGGCATAATGATTCAAAAGTTACAGCAAAATTGTTTTTAGACAGTATGAATTCAAAAAAAATAAATGCTTTTGAGCAAATAAATGCTACAGTACATAAAGAAGTTGAAGATAATAGAAAAAAATTGAGACCAATCATAAAATCAATATTGTTTTGTGGACAACATGATATTGCCCTTAGAGGAAACACTGCTAATAAAGGTAATTTTGTTGATTTATTGAAATTTTGGATTGATTCAGGTGATAATATTTTGTCAAATCATTTTGACACGGCCTCTGGGAAATCCAAATATGTATCACATAGAATTCAAAATGAAATTATTCAAGTTTGTGGTCAAGTAATTCGTAATGATATTGCATCGCAAGTCAATAATTCAGTTGCATTTTCTTTACTGGCTGATGAAACAGCAGATATTGCAGGAAAGGAACAGTTATCTATTGATGTAAGATATATTGATATAAATTATGTAGTGCATGAAGAATTTATTGGATTTAGTGAAATATATATTTTAAATGCAGAAGGTATATCAAGAAGTATATTAGAATCAACAGAAAAATATGGTTTAAATATGTTGAAACTTGTTGGCCTAGGTTTTGACGGTTGTTCAACCATAAGTGGTAAAGTAAATGGTGTACAGTCGTACAGACAATTATACGAAAAATATATCCAACTGCTTGTTATTTTCATTGTACTTCACATAAGCTTAATTTAGTAGTTAACGATCAAAATTCAATTCCTGAAATCAGAAATACTATTGGTACTGTAAAAGAAATAATTAAGTTTTTTAGAGAGAGTATTTTGAGAAGAAAACTTATTCCTAATATTCCATTATTTTGTGAGACACGTTGGTCAGAAAAGTACAAATGTATACGGCTATTTGATAAAAATTTCATTGAAATTAAAACTGTTCTTGAAAAGTTATCTATTAGTTCAGAAGCAAATACTGTTACAAGAAATTGTGCATTCCAACTTTCATCAGCTACATCAAATTGTACTTTTTTGATTAGTTTAAAAGTAATTGCTTAGTACTCTTCTGTTCTAGAACCAGTTGTGACCAAATTACAAGGTACAAGTGTTAATCTTCATTCTGTTCACACATTTGTTAAAACTGAACTTCTTTGTATATTAACTAAACATGGAGAAAACAGCATAGAGTATTTTAATACAATTTCTAAGGAAATCACTAAAGCTGCAAATAGCTTAGATTTTATACTTAAAATACCTCGAAGAACAAACCATCAGAGTCAGCGATCAAATCATAATTGTTCATCAAATGATTCTATCGAAGATTATTACAGAGTATCTATATTTATACCATATTTAGACTCAATTATTAGCTCGTTAAATAATAGATTTAATGAAAACAATGAAACTCCATTTAAATTAAGTCGGTTGCTTCCAAATGAAATGGCTAAACTACAAAAAAATGAATATATTAACATACTCCAAGATATTGAAAATCATTTTAAAATACCTAATATAAAAGTTAACGGTTTAATTTGGTATGATTATTGGAAATTAAAATCACAATCATTTATAATACGATACAATGGTAGATTATACAAAATTGTTAAAGGAGTGTGAATTTTTTCCTGCCGTCAAGAAAGGTATTATAATATATTTTACATTGCCACCTACGACATGCACTGTAGAACGATCATAGGTGTTCGAGCACATTAAAATATTTAGGACGTATTAGTGGAGATCCAATGAAACACGTAAGATTAATATAGGTATTATGTCTACGTGATATAATTATTCGTATTATATTATATGTTGATAATAAACATTGGAGTTTGAGCGAGTAACTTGAATATTTAATTAGGTACGGGTCTCGCAATGTTTATCTGACCGCCGTGCCGCCAAACGCCGCACGCGACGTCACCGTAGCCCGAACGATAGTATGTCTGCTTAAGTCACCAAGACTTACTGTTCGCCGTGCGAATGCCGAGACAGACAAGCCTGTTGTACGTCGTCCGTGTTTTTCTTTCTTCTTGAAATTTATGACTGTTTACGTGCCTTTACGCGTGTGCCGTTACTTTTACGTGCCTTTACGCGTGTGCCATTACTTTTACGTCATCTTCAACATCACGCCGTCCAGGTTTAGATCGCTGTAGTCATTCGTGACAGTATCCTGTTCAATCAAATCATATGTGTCTTCAATTGATCGTCATTTTCAACATCACGCCGTCCAGGTTCAGATTTATAATAATTAATAATTGTTATTAGTATAGGTATATAAATTATTGTAAACTTGAGGGCGCCTTATTTATTAATATTATTGGTTTTAGTATATTATAATAAGTATAATTTTTACATTGATAGTTTAACGTTTATTTATCTTGTCATTATTATTCAAATAATCCAATTCCTTACGCAAGTGTTTCGACCAAACTGATCGTACTCGATGCAGTGGTTGTTGCGCGAACAGTGTAAATATGCGGAAAAAAAGGTCTTTTTCCTAATTTTTCCGACTGCATACTAAATAATTTTCTATTTGCTGACTGACTAAATTATTCCTATCAATAAAGCCAACAAAAAAAAAAAAGATTGTCGTCTTTTTATTCCAATTTTTCCGACTACATGAATATGCTGACTGAAACCTCCTAAATAATTCAAATGGATTAGTGCTACGCCCCCCCTCCCCCCATAACCTCTAAATCCGGCCCTGACCATACCTAACCTACGTCCCTGGTCACCAACGAACCAGTTCGTATTATTTATTATTATTTATTTAATATATGAATTTGCAATCGGTACGCTACCATTGCGCCGCCCGGTCGGCATAGTCGTTGTCGTTGCGCCGCCGCCGTAACCGTCGTTGCTGCCGTTCGATAGATTGCCTATCCTCATAAATGTTAACATATTATGTTATTTTATTAAAATTATATAAAAAAAAAATAATAATAATAATACAATTTTTTCGCCTCATTAAAATGAGGGTAGGGAACCTATTGAACGGCAGTAACGACGGTTACGGCGGCGGCGCAACGGCAGTGACTGTGCCGGTGACAACGACGACGACAAGGAAAGGGAAATAGGTTATATATGCACGGGAGAGGGGAGTTAGAGTTTAAGTATAGGGGGGAGTCTCTGTGGTCCGATCGGTATGGTTGTAATGACCACAGAGCTCACACAAAATCGGACAAGACCTTAAGGTACGTTTTCCAAGGCACGACATGTTGCGGTGACAAGTCGTCGAGACGCTTTTTGTCTGATGTGTTTTTCTAAACGCGACATGTCGCGGAGATTTTGGTACTTGAGTATTTTCAGTTCGCTTGCAAACCTGTCCACGCACGTATCGTCCACTAAAATTATCAAATTAAAATATTAATTGAACATTCCAATTGCAATAAAATTACAACATTGTTTATGTTAGGTTTAGTTGAGAATATAATAAATTGAATTTTTGAATTTATTAATAATTATTGTCTCGTACCAGGTTTTCCAATTTTAAGAGATATTTCTTTCCTGCAGATGCTGTCCCTCATAATAATATTTCTATAATTAACATCGGCCAAATCATATAAAACCGAATTATTACTCTGTACTCTTTGTATAGAAGTATTTCATCTTCTGATGGGGATAAACCTAATTTTGATGCCAAATTTTCGGTCGCCGCGACCTGTCGCGTCTTGTAAAACAGTAAAATATAATTTTTATTTAAGCAGATACTGGCATCATGTCGCGACTACTTGTCATGCATCATGCCGCGCCTTGAAAAACGTACCTTTACGAAATTAAAACGATCCAGGACACAACTTAAAATTAACTTACGAGTACAGAACTATGACGGCAAATGGTAATTGCACTGATGAAGATGGTAAAAATGGTAACAAAATAATATGGTAGAATAGATTTGAAATTTAAAATTTTAGTCTAAAAAGTATAAAAAAATTGTCACTCTGGAATTTACTTAAGAATATCCCTATGTTGAAGAACTCAAACATCAATAACTGTACTCATATTGCACATAATTTAAAATCAATTTTTTAAAGGACATTTTCTGGTGAATTCGACGACAAATTTTATTTCATGAATTTTATTCGACGATGGAAATAACCAAATCCAAATATCGTTCAAATTTAAGTTATTAACTAAAAATAATCGAAAAGAATAACTATAAGTCGATAATACTTAATTGTAACAAGATCAGATCTTCATGGAAATAAAAGATATAAATAAAATACATCAACTCAACAATAACACGTGTTTAACTATATACTAAAACAGTTATTTGTACAATGTCAATACAAATTCAAAATTTTACACTTAAAGCCATAGTTGAAAATTTAAAATTGTGATGAACGAAAAAAATTCCATATTATCAAATAAGATTATTATTGTTTTCGAAAATAGAACGAGAGCCACGTGCGGCTCGTGAGCCACAATTTGGCCACCCCTGGTATATAGTAACACAATATAAATTTAACGATATTTACCGCTGGGTGACAGAGAAGTAAATGTTGCCGAGGTGAATAATACTGCTACCGTTAATGTGATTGGAAATGTTGGAATTAAACTTTTTATATTTTTATAAGAAAGAAAAACACAATAATTCGTAGTAATATTTTATAATAAAATTAATGTACTACTCAGCGATCGATTTATTAGCGGAAACACTGATAAATTTCACAATTATATTACCTATATTTTCTTGTAATAGTGTAAACTAAATAATAATGTCGCGAAGCGATGAACGAAAAAACCGTAGAAAGGAGAGACAATTAATAAAACGAGAATGGGCGTTGTCCGAGAAAAACATACGAAATAATAATTGATTCACATAATATGGTATAAATTCAAAGACAACAGGTTTAAATTAAAATAATGATAATAATTTGCACAACAAAAATAATATAAATAATGGAAAACAACAATAGGTAATAATAATAATAATAATAATATGACAACAAAAATAGTGAAACGACAAAGATTTTAAGAAAAACCAGTTAACATAAATAATACAGTATGAATAATTTACGAACAATTAAAATACATGGATTCGGAACATGGGAAACAGATAAGAAGTATTGACGTCGTCGTGCCGTGTCGGCCGTAATTGCCGTGCGTTATCCTTTTTCGCACTCTTCGCATAGTCCAGTGATTCTCAACCTTTTTGAAGTCACCACCCCCCCTGAAGAGCAAAATATTTTTCAACACCCCCCTTAAAAAAATAAATAAATAAATAAATAAAAATGGTGTATTATTTGAAAAGTGTATAACTGAAAACTTAATAGAAAATACATGTGTATAATTGGTATTCATAAAGCTTAGCTGGCTTTTTATATCTCATTAGTTGAATGATCAATCAATTCTTGAATCTGTTAATCTGCTGTTTCAATGTTTATTGAAAACATTCAGAAAAAATGCAATTACAGATAAGCCATGGAGCGTCGTTCAGCGGAGTATATCTGTATTTCATTTTTTATTTTACTTCAATATTTTAGCTTTAATGTAAATATAATATATTATGCTCAACACCACCCTATTGCCCAAGAATTGCTCACCGCCTCCCAATCGCCCAAAATATATTCATCGTCCCTCAGGACCTCTTCACCGTCCACTGGGGGGGGGCGTTATGACCCCCCATTGAAGCCACTGGTATAGTTAAACAGTCGGCGCGAACACGGCATAACTCGAATTTTCGTAAATTCGATTTATTTTTTTTTATATAACGTACAAAATAAAGGAGCTAGAAAATTGAAACTTTCACAAACTATTAAAAATATAGTCACGCGCACACCTCATAAAATTTTCAAAAACATTTGACCAATTTTGAAGGGAGTACAGCATTTAGAAAATTTCGAAAATTTTTCGTTTTAATTGATATAATTTTAATGGATATTAAGAGCTTAAAACTTTAATACAAACATATTTATGTGTAATCCCAACGGTACTGAAAAAAATCTCAAAAATCGTTAGTTAAGTTTTTGTTTTATAACTGTTTAAAATTGGTTTCAGTTCACATCAGCTTACTCTGTGGCAAGAATACACAAGATTTTACACAATATTACTTAACTTTTTGGGCATTTGTTAATTAGAAATATACCGCAATATTTTACTTTCTCCGATTTTGTTTTCAATTAAACCCGTGTGAAATATTTAATAATTCATCGGTAAAAAATTCTATTGCACCAAAATATTCATAATAATAATTCTCCGCCTAAGTACCAAGTTTCATAATCGAGTCACTTAATTTTATCGAGTAGTATATTTTACTAACAATTCGTGTCAATAGTTTTAATACTATTTGTTATTTTCAAATATTTTCCAGATGTTTCTTTGTTGTGAATAAAAAAATCAATGTCCAACAACGTCTGATAGCTTTCAAACGTGTTCTCGTCGTTATTTTTTTCATGAAGTTTGATACAAGTAAAAACCGACAAGGTAAAAAACGACATGGATAAAAAACGACATAATGTTATAAAATTTTGGTATTATATTGAAAATTTTAGATTCTGAACGAAGTGAAGAAGCTAGTGTTTTTTTTTCTGTGTACAACTTTACGTATGGAAATACTTGTCCAAAAGTTTCAATCAATAACTTTTTGAAACCAGATTTGCCTCTAGATTGTACTTTAAAGAGGTCATTTTTTTAATTTCTCAATTCTTCAATTTTTTTTTTTTTGGAAAAAACTACCCAAAATTTGACAAAAACGACTCGAAAACCATAATTTTTTGATCCGAATTTTATGAAAATTTAATCATAGATAGAAAATCATATTATAAGAAAGATTTTGGTGCAAGAAAATTTAGAAAATGTGAAAAAAAAATTTTAGACATTTTTCTAATTTTTTTTTCTCATTTATTTTTTATATTTTTAACTTCCCTCATTCAGAATCGTTTTATTGAAGAAATAATTTATCGTTTCTTTAAAATTAAATACACCCGTCAAGAGAATCCCATCTGTCATGTGAAGAACACCCATCGTATGTCCGGCTTTTTATACAGCGTGTCTCGTGAGGAAGAAAAAACCATTATGTTGGGGGGGGTTAGGGAGTTCAACTCTTTTAGCTTTTTCTTTTGCATTTGATGTGATTTTAAAGTGCTTATTTTTAAATATTTCATTTTTATGAATCCTGGATATTATATTAAATTTAATTATAGGTGCGTTATTGGTGGAGTTGTCATCTAATCGGCATGATACCAGTAGCGGATTTAGGGGAGGGGTTATGGGGGATCGTCACCCCCCAGACTTTGGTCATTATATTTATTTTAAGATTAACACATACATGGTATTTAAATTTTTCTCTAACTTGACCTAATCATATTTATGTTCTATTTTTTGCCTCAATATAATATATAAGAGTAAATAGGTACTAAAATATTGTATATTACCATCTTAATACAATGAAAATTGTATGTTTAACACTCATTTGAACATACATCCAAATATTGAAGAAATATAATGCTATAACAATTTAAAGTATACAATTATTATACGTACTATACATCAAATTAAATATAATTAAAATAAAGTGACCCATAAGCCACCACTGAAATAAATACAATTTTAAGTGGATTTTAATTGAGTTTATAATATAAATAGGTTATTTTATTTTAAATAACATGCTGTATTAAATTACATTACTTTGGTACGTCCTTATAAAATTAGTGCGTGTTATAATATTAGAGTCTTCGAGTCTCAGTGAAGCACAGCGATGTTTGTTTAAAAAAAAAAAAAAAATTCAAAAAGTAAAAAATAATAATGACTATAAATATGTTTAAATATAGTATAATAAAATTATATGTCAGATATTATTATATGTGACAATTTGAGTAAAAAAAAATTACATTAAATTTGTTGAAATATATTATAAATACAATATAATTTAATCGTGTCGTTTTTTCCCTAGATTTACACTTTAGAGAACATGATTATTATTACGTAAATTTCACAAATATACTTCTGTCCTACCAATACAATTTTGATTTTTAAAATTTTCTCTCGCTCCCCTTATAAAGCTTTCGTACCTCCCCTCAGAGTGTCACGCCCCACACTTTGAGAACCTTTGTTATACTGATCAATAATTTAATTATGTGCCTTTGGGCAATAGTCATAATCAGATTTGGGATTTTTACAGTATGTGGATGTTTCTTATAAATCGCTTAAAATATATATCAGGTTTGGCTTAAAATTTGTTACATGATTTAGAGATCAAAAATTAAAATTTTTATTTTGCATATTTTAGGACTTTTTGACTTTTAGTGATACTTTTTATTTTTAGTGTTTTATCTGCTATTTTACTTGGTTTTTAATTAAACTATATTTTAATAAACGAGTTTCAATTAAGACTTTGATTATTGTGTAGTGAGTCTAAAATGCTTTCTAAATTTCAAAATTTAAGAAGTACTTATATAACTAATATAACTATATGTTACTAATAATGTATAATTAGTAATAATTTATAAATTTCTGTTTTTTTCCAATGTTTTTATTGAATATTTAGCAATATTTAAGATTATATTAAAACGCATTTTATACAATTTTAAGTATTATATAATCCCAACCCCGATTATAACTATAAATACCATCGTGAATGCGTTACGAATAATAATTTATATTATTTTTTATGTCCATCAATAAGTCGTATACATATAAAATCATCAATTTAATACAAAACCGATTATCGTAACAGGTTTCCATTACTCATTTGAAACAGTGGCGTGGCGAACTCAAAATTATTCAGAGGCCAAAATATTTTATGGCCACCCACCCACCCATCAAAGAAACCTCGAAGTTCGCAAAAAAAAAAGACTACTCCAATTTTTCAAATATTTATAAACAGTTTATTTAAAACAATGTGTGCGTGTGTATATATAATATATATAGATACTTTTTCCTGTAAGAATTTTTTTTTTTTTTTACCTAATTTTTTTTATTTAATAATAAAAACATAATTGAATAATTAAACCTAAGTATCTACGTAAATGAGCGGTATAACATTTAAATTTAAAATTTAATTTAATTCAACTTAAATAAATCACAGTTGGGGTAGTTTCTACTTACAAAAATCGTGTAGCTAATTATTTGTTGCTGTACCTAGTACT
>JAIPRM010014607.1:0-10657 GCA_025469315.1 Stegophylla sp. TES_Ste_2020
TCCTTTGTTCAGAATCGTTTTACTGAAGAAATTATTTATCGTTTCTTTAAAATTTAATACGCCCGTCAAGAGAATACCACCCGTCGTGCGAAGTACACCCATCGTGCGAAGTATGTCCGGCTTTTTTTCCCTTTTATTTATTTATTAAACAAAAAACAAATAAAGAAAATAAAATAAAGAAAAAATTAAGTAATGTATTGACAAGAAAACCGGACATACTTTGCATCACAAATATTTTTCGCTCTTCGGGTCAGATACTCTTGGTGGATATGTTGAAAAAAAAAAGACTATTACTGTTTTTCATATTATAATTAACTTCGTTCAGAATTGTCTTATTGAAGAAATGATTTATCATTTCTTTAAAATTCTACACGCCCACCAAAAGTATCAATTCGTTCTAAAATTCTTTCCACTGAATTAAATTTAACACAATTGTTTACAACAATACTTTTAATATTATTTTTTCGTTTTAGTCATGTTACAGACAAAATTGAAACAAAAAATCAAAAATACAATAAATTCAATGCAAATTGGACATTTAATTATTTTGATTACATGGTTTTTATAAATGCATATCATTAAATTTTTAAACTTTTTTATAGATTAAATTACTTAAAATATCAGTTTTAAGAGCATTTTTTGAGCATCTTTAACAGTTTTTACAACATGTCAGCATACTTTTAAGATCATAAATCATAGTTTTGTATTGCATTAAAATCCGAACCCTAGTTAAGATTGTCATGAATGCCTCAAAATACTTTAATATCGTCCTGTAGTTGGAGATATAGTTTCTGTTTGTTTGAAAAATTGTCCAATTGACTTGTAGTAATAATTGTTATAAAGTATAATAATATACAATTATGAACAATTTAGTGAACTCGAACTATTCAGATGATATTTTGAAAGTTGTAAAAGAAAGAAGAGAAATATGTTATTAGTATTCACAGATTTTAATAACAGTGGAGTACCTGATAACGAGAATATTTACTGGCCCAATTACGTATCGTGTTCTATCATATTTCTCTGGAAGCAGAGTTATTTGTCACTCCCATTATTATTATTATTATTTAATCTGTGGCGCAGATTAATTTTTTCTCGTGCTCAAATTTAGTCGGTAAAATGACCTCCACGTTGGACTTTTAAAAAATAATTTCATTTAGTCGTGAAAGTTTGAAATATAATGTTGCATTATTTTTAAGAAATAATATGTATAATTTTAATTTTTATGTGCCGTATCACTTTATTTGTTCGTCTCATTATTATTTTTAATTTTTATTTTTATTAAGTAATTTTTTCTTGTTGAGTTTTGGTCATTGTAGCGTGTCTTTATAACTCATAAGTGTGCATATATACATTATCTAATTTAAAAATTAAAGGACTTCGGTTCGTTAAATTAATAATTATATAGTTTTTTTTTTTCTAAAGTATTTTGTTAAATATTTTATGCAACACAGAAAATAGTGTATTATTAGCAGTGTAAAAGTTGTAACTTTTTTGACCTAGAAAGGACTATATTTTAAAATGTTATTTTTTTGCTACCTAGTAGTTGTATTTGAACGTTAAAATATTATGTTTTATTTTTATCATAAAATATAATATACACATTTTAAATAACTTCTCAAATTTTTTCACTACAGTCATAATCAATACTGGGTAGATGTGTTGTAACTATTTTGCTGATTCAATGAGAATATAGCTATAGATTTTCTGTACATAGTAATTTTTTTCGTTTTAAGTTATAATTATGGCTCAATAATGAGTAATGACTAATAATGTTATTTTCGTAACATATTTAGTTAATTGTTTTTTTAGGGTGAATCATTGTATATACAAGTTAGTATTCATATATAGGGCAACATCAATTTGCGGTTTCGTTAAAAATCTGTATAAACAATTTTTAATTACTATAAGAGCTTAAAATTTCATAACATGGCGAAATGGATCATTACACAAAAAATGAAATGGATTTGACCATGGATTTGTCTGATATTCAGTTGACAAGAGTACACAATATATTATTGCCAGTGGCGCAACCAAGGGGGGTGTTTTGGGTGTTTGGACACCCCTTTTAAACCATATTTATGGAAATTTTATCAACGAGCATTGAAAAAAATCCTTTTAACTGTACAATTATAACCTCTATTAGTTCAGAAATAAATGCTTTAAAAATTCATATTGTTGAATATGCGACGCTAAAGTGTATTTATCTACAAATGATGTTGTAAAAATGTTTGAAAACTCGTGAAAAAGGCAGTGAAATTTCTAATTAACGAATTCTTGTAAAATTTCCGTTAACATTCAATAGAAATTTATAGGTGGACACCCCCTTTGAAAAAATCCTAGTCGCGTCACTGATCATTGCCATTATAATCCAGCTCAGAATTATTGTTTGTTGAAGAAACGATTTATCGTTTCTTTAAAATGTCAAAACACCCAATAACAGTATTCCACCCGAGGAGCGACGAATACCCATAATAATAGCGCGTAGTTGTTTCGTTTTAATATGTCTTTGCAGTACAGTAATAATTACGATTATTTTCGATATAACAATAGTTGGCGTTTTTCCTTATATTGTGACTTTCATCATTTTTTTTTTTTTTTTTTTTTTAAATTAGGGGCTTGATTAAAAACTTAATATTTAATGAGGTTAACTCATTAAAAAAAAAATAATGAAAAATTAACTGTTCAACTGTTGTTGGAAATTATCAATCTTGCCACCCGGAAATCAATGAATTAACTATGACGTCCAAAGGGCCAAAATGAAATCTACAGGTTTCCCAGAGTAATAATTGCCGATGATATTATTATTATTATTATTATTATTACGTTTCACGGCGTAAAATAATTATTTATTATTCATATTATTATTATTATAATGTTTTGTATTTTAGCTCCGCATAAGCCGACTCGCGTTCCACCGAGCTTAACCGTCTGTTCCGATTCGTTTCCTGCGTCGTATCATTCGCCCTCCCCCCACCCCCCCCACGTGAATCTTTATTGACTCTGTTCTCTCGGCCACGTTTTTTATTTTATTTCTCGCTGTCGGTTTATAACTCAAAACATTTCGGGTCAACACTTCTTATTAGCCGAACTTCACCGGTCGTTTTGCTTCGAGAGACATTTTGATGTTTGGTTTGGGTTTAAAACACTCGCTCGGTATTTTTTTTCCTCTCACACATTATTATCCGTTTCGGTTTCTCGCATCGGTCCGCGCATTTTCTGAAATACTTTCCCTCTGGAATCCGTAAGTGAATTTTTTCTCGCCGGATTGCGTGGACCGCGTCTCACGCACGCGCAGATGCACACATACACACTCGAGTGTAGTTAGCTACCCGTCTCGAGTATAATATTATATTACAGGGTGTCTCAGTACGATTTGACAAACGCAATATAACTTTTGTTTATAGTTTTCAACTTTTTTTTTTTTTTTGAAAATTATTACTACAGTATCGCGCTGCAACAATAACGTATGTATTTTTTTTTTCAGGACTCAAAATTTCAAATTTTATTCTAAAGATTTAGAAAAAAATCAAAATAACCGTTTTGTGAATCTGATTTATAGAAAAACAATGATCCTTAAATCTCTAATAAAGGTTAATCTAATTTAATGATACAGTTAAATTATTCATAGTATTACCGTAATTATGACGTACTTGACAAAATTATCAAATTGTTCACAAACATAAAAAAAAAATCGTAGAAAATAAACGGATTAACCTTTATTAGAGATCTAAAATAATGTTTTTCTAAAATTCAGGTTTACAAAATGGCCGTTTTGAATTTTTCCTAAAACTGTTGTATAGAATTCCAAATTTGAAAATTAAGGACCTAAAAAAATAATGATAATTATATGGTATTGCTGTAGTAATAATTTTCGAAAAAATAAAGTCAAAAATTATTAATATAAAACAAAAGTCATCGCATTTGTTAAATCATACTGGGACACCCTGTATAGTGAACGATGTGTTTTTTTTTTTTTTTTTTGAATTTCTTAGCGTCTGACAACGGCCTAGGGCTAAGCATTTTGTTCGCAGAAAAATATGCCCCGTTTGCATCATTCTATCTTTGTAGTGTTTTGTCATGCACGTGTTTTCAAATCGAATAAACTATTTTGCCGTCCGTGCGTTTAATTTGATTCTATGGATAACTTAAGGACGTAAATGATCTCTAAAAATATATTATGTAACCTTCACATAAATTCAATTCTGAATTTAATCATAATCTTGTTTTTTTTTTTTTTTTGATTTTTATAAAATGTTTATGTTAAAGAATAATAGTTTGATCTTATCCTTTGCCTTTATCAAAGTGCCCGAAATGTACATATGAAAAACATAGTTTAAGAAATGAAAACGATATGACATCGTAATAGTTTTACATGTAAATGTGTGATTTATTCGTTTATCCGGTGTGTCGTTAAGGAACGAGAAAAGTTTTTGAAAAGTTTCACGTAAATCACCAATAGATTTAAAATTCCATTTATTCAACCTGA
Organism: Stegophylla sp. TES_Ste_2020; assembly: GCA_025469315.1. Classification (NCBI taxonomy): domain Eukaryota; kingdom Metazoa; phylum Arthropoda; class Insecta; order Hemiptera; family Aphididae; genus Stegophylla; species Stegophylla sp. TES_Ste_2020. The sequence continues at coordinate 4,490 of JAIPRM010014607.1, forward strand.
CCCTAAGCATTATTTCATACCTATATTGAGTTGGTCTGATTAAAAAAAAAAATTAATTTGTTTATTAATTTTCATACGTGATCCCAAACTTTTTATTTATTTGTTGTGAACACAAAAAATAGTTGACATTTCAAAACAAAACTTCGCTTTAATGAATTCGTATTTATTTATTTATCGATACAAATGTTTTCTTTAGTCAACATTGTTCATTCATCATTTAAACTTATTTCAAATACTGTTTTTAGAGATTGCAAAACGATAGTAAATTCCATTCAATTACAATTAATAAGAACAAATAAATTATCGAAGCATCCATTTGTGATTTTTTTAAATTTTTTGCCGAAATTATAACAACGGGTTTTAAATCAAAAAGCAAAACATTTTAATTAATAATGATAATCGTTCTAAAAATCGATATCAAAAATAACCATTGGCACATATTTTGTTATAATTTGGATAATATTTATTTTTGAACATGAGGGTAAACTTTGTAGTTTAAATGTCCCTTATGTTTGTATTCAATTAATTTTTAATGTAAATGCTTTTATATTATAGCCTGATTTCTTAAGTCAAAAAATGATTATAATAACAAGATTTGCGAAAATTCCGTTTTGTACCCAAAACTAAAAACCTTGGTAAATTCTCGAAGTTTTAATAACAGGTGTTACTGAAATCAATGGTTGTTATAAATTACTGTTCTTAAAATTCAAAACCCAAACCATTAACACCGTCACCGGTTCCAAGTCAAATGTAAATGACAGGTGGTAATCATGTCTTTTGAATAATTTTTGGTTTTGATTTATGACTCAGCCCCTCTAGTCGCGTGACCTCATACATGAAATATTGAATATCACACGTGCGTTTCGGTTTTAATAATTATTATAAAACCACTTTAGAAATCAGAATAACGTTCATGCCAAAAACCAGTGGTGTAAACATTATAATATATTTTCAGAAAGCTTATTAATTGTCACATGTGCATTTATATATTTCTGTTACATACAAGTGCAAGACTAGTATCAATAATTTTGGATTTCAAATATAATATACTTTTGATTTTTTTTTTTTTTTTCACACATTATTGTGAAATATAAACAAATTAATTTTTGATTAATATGTATATTTGTACACAATGCGTTTTAGAAAATGAAAAGTATACTTGGAAACTAAAATCGAATCCAACTACTTACCAAAAAAAAATACTGTGTTTAGTAAATTTATCACTGCGTGATCATATAATATTCCTAAAACGGTATAATTATTTTTTATTTACACAAATGGTCTTAAATGACCCGAACTTCAAAATATATTTATACTTTTTGATTCTGAACGTAGTGAAGAAGCTTATGATTTTACAATGATGTTTATTTTTTTTTTCTCTTTCTGTAAACACTTTTTCTCAACCAGATGGTACTTTAAAGAGGTAATTTGTCCAATTTCTCAATACTTTTTTCCAAAAACGGGGAAAAACTGTCGAAAAATTGACAAAAAACGGCAAAATACGCAATTGCCGAAATTTCAGTAAAACTGAAAATAACTTTTTGACACAACTTCTAAAATAATGCAGCTAAGGATTTGAAATTTTCACCAACCAGTAAAAATAGCTACGAGAATATGTCATAAAAATTTCAAAAAGATTTGATCAATTTTGAGTTAAGTAAGAGAATTTCATTGCGAATGTTTTGGTGCAATAAAATTTCTTACGGACAAAGAATTAAACATTTTACAAGGGTTTGATTGGGAAAAAAAAATCGGAGAAAGTACGGATAAATTACCTATTTTATTACATAATTCTTATTAACACACAAAAGGCCGAGAGGTCGATCGGTAATGTTTTATTGCATCTTTTTTTAATTATTGTTGTTATTATAATTGTCTTAATATTAATGTTAATTGACAACGGGTGGTATGTATAACATAATATTTTAATAGTTCAATATTTTATTTTATTAAATATCCTAATAGCCAATCAGGTATGAATATAGTTTCGACCAATGACAATCGTTTTGCATTCAATAATAAAATAAAATTCATAGCGGCCGTTTGACCGTCGTCTCGTCGTCAGTGTTCAAACCGATGCGGCGGCAATGGAGAGTTCGTCTCGCACATCGGTTTCACTCACTCTATCTCTCTCCTCTCTTGTCTTTCTCTTTTTTCTCACTTTCTCTCTATCTCTCTCTCTTTTCTCACTGAATTTATTTTATCTATTATATGTGTACATTTTTTTATTTTTATTATTATTCTTTTTTTTTTTTGGTTTGTTTCTTTGTTTCTTTACGTTATTAGGTTCGGTTTCACTCACTCTCTCTCTCTCTCTTCTTACTAAATCTGTTTTATCTATTATGTGTACATTTTTTTATTTATTTTTTTTTTTTTTGACACCTTGTTTCCTTGCGTTATTCGGTTCGCTGAAGGTACGCGTGCGTGACGGTGGAGAGGGCATCGGTAATTCGCAGTTAACAACCTGTGTGGTTGCTTAAGTCACCTGATGCCGTGTACCAGACGGTAATCTTAATAATGTGAGGGTACATGAGTGTTTTAATTTAAAATTTATAAGTACTCGTAGTGTTTAAAACGGAATTCGTGTGCGCGTTAGGTAGGTCAGGCAGGTAGGTAGGTTAGTTAGGTTAGGTAGGTAGGTCCCCTCCATGAGCCCACCTTGTCGTGGTGGAGGGGCTCATGCCTTTAGGGGCATGCTAACGGGCTCGCCGAAAAAACGATTGCTAAAAAGTCTTTGGACATTTTACCCCCGCCCCAGAGCCCCACGGATTCAGGGGATCCATCATCATAGCTTTATTTCATCACTATCTCTCTGTCTTCTTCTCTTCTGTTAGATTGGTTAAGTGGGTTAGGTTGCGTGTCGCCTTGTCTGTCTTTATTACATTCTATCTATCTAAACGATTATTTTCTCATTATCAAATATTTGTTATTCAAATAATTTTTTTCTAACCATCCGAACCGATCCGGAACGCATCTCATGTGCTTTTTAAAATAAATATATATGCTGGATATTATTTTTGTGCGCCTAATGAAAAGAAAATGATAATCGAAAATATTTTTATTTATTTTTTTTAAGTGTTCTCGTAGGACACGAAAAGTGTTGAAACAATATTAGAAATAGACGAGAATAAAATTGGATTTTGTATATTTTTATCGGTTCGTGAGTTTGTGATTATTACTCTGACTTATCATATTTTATGCTATAATGACTTTTACTTTATTCGCAACATAAATTAATTAATGTACTTAAATTATTTTTCGATTAATTTATTCCGTTAAAAGCTACCGATACGAACGAACGAGTATTGATTACGATGAATCCGTTGCGCGAATAAAATATTATGTTTTACAACAAAGAGCATATTTTTTACAAAAATCTTCAATAACGTAAAAATAACATTAATTGTTACTTTTGTGAAAATCGAAAGTATGACAATTATTCCGAAAAGGCGACGTTATCGTTTGTTGTGATATTTTCATTTTAAATAACAAAATTATCTAACCTAACCAATCGCTTAAAATACAATATCAAGTGATTTAACATTATTTATGTCTACAGTTTTTCTCCCCCTTTTTTTTTTTTTTTTTCTTTTTCATTAATCAACTATTAAGCCCATCAAAATGTATTAATTATATAAAATTATATTATTATTTATATAATAAATATTATTGAATTGCATTACCCTTATAGAAGTGTTCTATTTTATAAACACGATTTAATAAACGAAAAAAAAAAAAACTCGTTTTCAAAACACGAATCTGGGCAAAAATCGAATTGAAAACGGGTTAATAAAATAGATTTGCGGCAAACATACTTTGGTTTGCAGCGTTTCGCAATTGAAGCGATTTTCCATTAAGTTTTCTGTGCACGGAGAGCAGCGGACCAGCTTAAAAACCAAATCGGGCTTAGTAATGGTTTCCCCCCCCCCCGCGCAAAATGCAATTTATACAAAATTATATCATGTTATGTTTAACGTGTTTAAAGGATTTTTTTTTCTTTTTTTAATCAATATAGGCTTTCTGCGAAATTGGTACCTTTCTTTGACGAAAACCTATTTACTTTAATATTCGAAATAATTAAATTCGTTTTCTTTTTGAACAAAGTGACATGACACAAGTTTTTTTTCTGTTTCCCTCGGATTCGCGTGATTTTATTTTATTATAAATTATATCATTTTTACTTTTTTTTTTTTATGTGAGAAAATATTTTTTTGTCAGACTACACATTCTTCTACTGAAATAAAGTGCACACAAATACACAAAAAAATAATTGAATTATTTTTATCTGTGTGTTTAAATCATAAAAACATGCACAAATATGAGTTAAATTTAATAATTTGCATTTTTTAAAACAAAAATTTACGTATATATATATATATCAGAATATGGTTCTTAATTTTAAATATTTCAATGTAATTATGAAATATATATGTATATTTTTCTAATGTAATGGATGACAAAATTATTTGGTATTAAATTTATAATTTTGCTACGATGTCAATTGTCTAAAACCTACTAGAAAATTACTTGTTATTAAAAAATAACTTAACAAAGCTCTTATACAATTAATCCGAAAATATGAATGATTTCATTTTTATGATCTTTACATAATTAATTTTTAGGCAGTTGAAATACTTACTAATTAAATTTTTTTTGTTAATTTAATTAGATCTATGTTATTATGTTTGTGCAGAGATGATAAATATTCCTTAGATCGTTTTGAATAAAAACAAAGCATCGATGAGAGATAAATTTCATCATTATGCGAATTTTTAGAAAATAACAATTTACATATTATGTGTAAGTCTTGTTAAAAGTTAACGGATAGAAATTTATATAATTTGGTCTAAGCTGTCATGAGGTTATCACATAAATTTAGAAGATATTTCTTGAAATTCGATAACAGTAAATTTAAAACAGAACATAAGATATTATTTAGCACAAGCTAAAATTGATTACGAATTTAATAATTAAATAATTATTGCTTTCTCACTTGTCAACAGAAAACAAATTAATGGTAAATTTTGATTTACAAACAATTTAAGTACATATTAAAATACATGTTTAAATATTTTTTACAGGGTTACAATGTGTTTAAAAAAATGTTCTCTTTTCCTCCTTTTATTCAATCGTCGGATTATTTCAAAATAAATACTATATAGGTATACTCATAAATCGTATTTTAATAATATTTTCGTCTGACGTTATAAATTAAATTTTTTTCTGTGAACAAATATCAAACGAACTGCGAAATAAGCAGCAAAAATAAAAATAAACATAAAATATCTGTGTACGCTTATATCGGAATGAAATCGAAAAGGCGCTCCGAAGACTTTTCAAATTTAATTTCAGACGCGTCTAAAAACATATTCGTATCAAAATCAGTTTCGTTCTATTTACTTTTTGAAAAAAAAAAAATAAATAAATATAATATGCAATTAAATTCTCCAAATCCCCGGCACTGCCACGTTTAAAATAAAATATACAATATTATTATTAAACAAAACCTTAGATACAACACTGCTATATATATATATATATATATTCGCTACTCAGAATTGTCTTCGAACTACCATATCGTACAAATACGGATATTGTATATAAAACTTATAACTTATTCAAACTTAAACGACTGTATATTAAAGAAGTTTTATGTAATTTGTACTTCTATAATTATGAAGAGTTTAATTTTAAGCATAATTATAATACTCGCCAAATTATTGTAAACAATACTTTTCAAATGTTTAAATGTAATAGTGAATTTGATAAAAGAAATCCATATAATATCAGTTTACATTATTGTTATTATCAATATTAACAACATTAAAAAATATGTTATTTATAAAGTAACAATATCACATTTTGAATAGAAATTAATAAAATTAATTATTTACATTTTCTATATAAATTTTTAAACAATTCATCTTTCTTATATACAATTGTATACCAAAATGTTAGCAATTATCTTTATCTTTATATTTGTTTTTATTTTTGTTTTAGATTCTGAATGAAGTGAAGAAGCTAGTGTCTTTACAATGATGTTTTTCTTTTTTTTTTTTTCTGTGTACAACTTTTCGTATAGAAATACTTGTCCAAAAGTTTCGATCAATAACTTTTTGAAACCGGATTTGCCTCTAGATTGTACTTTAAAGAGGTCATTTTTTGAAT
>JAIPRM010014608.1:0-10655 GCA_025469315.1 Stegophylla sp. TES_Ste_2020
AGAGGTCATTTTTTGAATTTCTCAATTCTTCAATGTTTTTTTTTTGGAAAAAACTACTCAAAATTTGACAAAAACGACTCGAAAACCATAATTTTTTGTTCAGAATTTTATGAAAATTAAAACATAGATAGGAAATCCTATAAAAAAGATTTTGACGCAAGAAAATTTTGAAAATGTGAAAAAAAATTTTGGACAAATTTTTTTTTCTTATATTATTAACTTCCTTCGTTCAGAATCGTTTTACTGAAGAAATGATTTATCGTTTCATTAAAATTTAATACGCCCGTCAAGAGAATACCACTCGTCGTGCGAAATACACCCATCGTGCGAGTATGTCCGGTTTTTTTTTTTAATAATAATTTTATTGATATTCATTTTTATATTAAACGTAACAAACGATTAAATTGATAAGTCTTATCAGAAAATCAGACTAGAGATTAATATCAAAATATCGAATTACGGATTATGGTATTAAATTAAATATTATAACGCATAACTTTTCTGGAAACTTAAAGAATTATTTCGAATCGTGATATTAATGAACATTAAAATGTTGAAACGTCAATGTTTTCAGAAAAATAAACTCCACCGAATAATGGGATTAACTTCAAATTTTTATATATATATATATATATTTTTTTTTTAGTGTAAAATTTAATTCAATTAAAACATGAAATCCTCGTCACTGCGAGTGTTATCTAATTAAACGCCTATTAAATATATTAAATACATTTTATATATCATAAATTATTTTAAGTGCTCATTTGTGATTTGTATGCAAGTACAACTGTTACAACTGCCACTTGGACCGATATTCCAAATTTTAAACACTTTTTAAAAATATCATTCAATGAGCCAACTTTTCCACAAGTTATACCTGCTATTTAGTTAATAATAAAGAAATTATTGACCGTTATTAAAAATTTTAATGCTTTGATTGAAAAAAATCTATTTTTACCTTAAAATTACAAATTTCATTCAAGTTCAAAAATTTAAGCGGTCATACGAAGATGTGATTTACGATTTAGGATAATTTTAGGTTTACCAGACATAATACAATATTATGTAAGTGAGTTAATGTTAAATTTTCAGCTAATAAAATCAAAAATCTAAAATTGTATTGGATAAACCTTGTGTGAAAATTTGCTCTTAGAAATTTTTTGGACAAGTATTTCTACAGGAAAAAGAGTGTCTTTAAAAAAAAAAAAAATTGAAAAAAATAATATAATAATAAACATCAATTATTGTAAAAGCACTGAATAACATCTTCGTTCCTGTCAGAATGTATTATAAACACTCAATAGAAATCTAATAATATTGTTAGTGTTCGTCTAATTTAATTACTTAAATTTAGTAGCGCACAAAACGTGTGGGCAGGTCGCGTAATTGACCAGAATCCAAATTTGAAACAATTAACATCGCCTTCGACGTTCACGAAAATACAGTACGTGTCCACATTTTGCGTCCGTTTCAACAGTAATATTATATGTAATAATAATAATTTCGGTCTAAAAAGGCGTTTTTCAAATCTTTTCAAATCCAAAAACGTGCCCCGTCGGAGTGATAGCAAAAAAAAAAAATTCAGACATGCCTCCTTCGCAACATGGGCCTTCTTCGTTTTTCTGATGGTATTTTGTGGGTGTGTTAAATTTTTAAAAAATGATAAATCATTTCTCGGATATAACGATTCTGTGCGAAGATTCATTTTATATAACTTAAAAATTATAGTACATAATTATTAAAAAAAAAATATATATATATATATATTTTTTTTTTACTCGTGTTTTATATGTCACTTAATAATTAAGAGATTTTGATGAGACAAAAAGAGCAAAAAAAAAAAAAAATTACAGAAAAATTATTTCCTAGTATTAAAAATTGCATTATGACAAAATAACTCCCACCATTATTTTCTATAAATACTATATATATTTTATATTTTTCATAAAGTTTGGATTAAAAAAAAAAAAAAAGTTTCTATGGCGTTTTTTGTCTGATTTTGAATTAGTTTTTCCTCAATTTCGAGAAAACTATTGAGAATTTCGAAAAAAATAATTTTTTTCTTTACATTTCCATGCGACAACAAGACAAGTCCAATGATTATTTATGGAGTTTATTGAGTAAACGGACTTTATCCGGTTCATTATATCACGGGAACGAACGAGATAAGTCAGGACTTGTCTGATTTTTGCTTATCTTTGGACTTGTCTTGGTTTTGGACTTGTCTCGGTTTTCGAAAAATGTATTACAATTGACGAACAAAAAACCCGGTAAGTCCATATGTTTCTTACTTCCGAGTTATTTTAGAAAATCAAAAATGTATTTATAATTGAAATCAATTTCACTCAACCGTTAACATGAAATTAAAGATACTCGTGTCGAATTTTTGAATAGAAATAGAAATGTTTAAAGTTTTGGTGAAATAAAACAATAATAACATGTCTCCTGGATGATTTCAAAATATGGACTTGTCCCCCGTTGTTGCACGGAGCCCTTAAATTCTGATTCGAAAAATTCTGTTTCTAAACTTTCGCACACGAGTATTTCTATACGAGAAAAAGCGTTTGCAGTGAATAATAAACATCAACGTCCAACACGATTTCTAACTTTTTCAACTGAAAATCTAAAAAACAACATAATTAAATTTTGCTCTCCGTCGTCAATCTTCTCGTCACGCGCAGGTGAACTACGGCGGGGAACACACGAAACGTAACACAGCTTTTGGAGATTTTACTTTTTACACGCACTTGTGTCGTCGAGCAATGGGAAAAAAACACGATATTACGTAACACGTCAACCACCGTCTCGTTCACGTCGTTTGGTCCGTCTGCTGCTGCTGTATTGTTCACATTATATTATTATTATTTTCTTTTGTCCCCACGAAACGTTTCGTTGCTCTATATTCGACGAACGAAATAATGCGATTCCGGTTTACCGTCGTTACGAGCACATAGGCGTAACTTTTAGGTGATGACTCGGGGGAGGGGGGGGCGGGTCAACTGCTCCCTTACAACGAAAAATCGGGTATAGGCGTGTTGCCCCCCTCCCGATTTATTTACTAACGACTAGTGTCTTGAAAATTAAATCAAAATGAACATTTTGTATTCTAAGTGTCTCTTCTAAGTACGTTTTACGTATAAAATATTTTAAATTACTCACATTTATAATTAAAATTTGTTTATTTACTAATAACATTTTATTTTATCACGTTTGTAATTTTTATTTTAGTTCATCATCATCATCATCATCATCATCATCATCATCATCATCATGTCATTGAGTTAAAGTTGCTTTAAATTTGTCAACTGTTTTTATTAGTTTTAATCGCAGTTCATTGGTTTTAGATTCTGAGTGGAGCAAGAGCGAGAGTGTAATTACAATGATGTTTATTTTTATTTTTCTTAAATGTACGCATTTTTATATAGAAACACTTGTCCAAAAGTTTCCACCAGCATTTTTTTTTTTTTTTTTAATCATAGTTTTCCTCTAGATGGTACTTTTCCGAAGACAATTTTTCGAAAAAATTTGCTCTACATTTGAGAAAAACTTCCCAAAATTTGACAAAAAAAAAACTTAGAAATTATCTTTTTCCAAAAAATCCAAATTTTTTGAAAATTGAAATATAGATGGACAATAATATGAGATATATTTTGATTGAAAAAAATTGAAATTTTTTCTCATATTTTTTTTTTTTCATTTTTTAATTAATAGTGAAGTATAAAACTAATCTAATGAAAAATAATTTTTTTTTTTTTTGTTACCAAAACAAACTTTCTTAATATAAAATATGAATATTGTTTCTAGAGTTTTTATCATTTATGTTAATAAAGTTATTTTATACCTACTTAACTTTTTTTTTAATTTGTATATATAAGTATTAATTACGGTTTAATTAAAAAAAGCCAGACATACTTCGCACGACGGGTGGTATTCTCTTGACGGGCGTATTAAATTTTAAAGAAACGTCAAATCATTTCTTCAGTAAAACGATTCTGAACGAAGGAAGTTAACAATATAAGAAAATAAAAAAATTTTCATATGTAATATCCCCATTGTGGCATTTTTAAACCGCTTGTGGCGTCGACAATTTTTTTTGTTTTTGGCAAAATCTCGTATTCACCAAGCCGCGCATATTGTAAAGCGAAAAAATGTATTACAACGGAGAGAATATATAGTGACTGTATTGTTACATCACACACGGCTTTATGTTTTCGTTTTTCGAAATATGTAAATGTAAAGACGCGACGCTCACAAATGTGTTTGTGCCGGTAATGGTGGCAGGGATAAGTGGGAGGGGGGGGTCCTATTATTCTTCAAAATTTCGTTCGGGTGACAAAACACACATTTACCGATTGTTGTCCCCCGGACTGGGTAAATCGGTTTCACAAAGGACACTGGAAAAAGTGGGTGGAGACCGTGTTCCTTCGAAAATCAAATTCCATTTTTTCTCCGATGTACTCTACATTATTTCCTCCACAAATGAAATCCATTATCCCACATCAAACCACTTTCCGTATTCCTCCAAATACATTTTTTTTTTTTTTTTTTAAGTTTAAAGTATCCAAACACAAAAAAAGAATAATAGGACAACATAAAGCTATAAAAAAACAGCTATAAAATTTCAAACAATTCAAACTCAAGTATGAATCGAAATCAATCGGTGTCCATAATAATGTTTACTTGTAGACAAAAATTGTGATTAGTAGCAGAAAATAAATAAATGAAAAAAATCACATTCACATATTGATGTTATATAATGCGAAATCGTTCTGAAATGTTCCAGTGGCGCAATTTGGATATTTTCAAGGGGGGGGGAGGTGTCTACCTATAAATTTCTACTATAATTATTTAAATATAAAATTATAATCAACGTTTATGGGCACTTTACAAGATTTCGTTAAAATAGAAATTTCATATAGCAAAATCTAACTGTCTTTTCTCTGAGTTAACATAATATATTTTATAACGTTATTCGTAGCAGATAAATAATTTATTTAGCGTCGCACATATTCGACAATATGAAAATAAAAAAGATTTTTCACCATAAATATGTTACAGATAACTTTAAAATAAATTATTGATTTCGAGTAGATATCCTGTTTTTTGATTTCTTCTATATCCTAATACATTATTTCCAATTAATTATAATAATTAGTAATGAATGTTCTAACTCTTAATGATAACCTAATGTTAATTATTTCAATAAAATAGTGATCAAATGTTACGTGAAATATTATGTTTATTTTAACCGTTACATATATTTCTGAATTATGAGAGGTTATAATTGTATAGTTGAAAGGACTCTTTTTTTTTTTTTTTTTTTTTTTTAAATTGTTATTGAATAAAATTCCCACAAATATGGTTCAAAAGGGGGGTGGGGGGTCCAGACACCCAAAACACCCCACTTGGTTGAGCCACCGAATAATTTCATTCGCGCTACAATATTATCGATTAGCTGTCGACGTTTTTCGTAGCAGAAATTAAAATACAGAATTCGTATAAATATCTCTGGCTACTTCATCGTATACTCACACTTCCCCCCCCACACACACACACACACACACACGCGCGCGCGCGCGCGCGGTGGAAAGCGGAGAGATTTTAATGGGATAATATATGATTTCAAAACGCACGCACGTTTATATTGTGAAAATTTAATAAAAATTCCACAAAGGTGTCATCTTTGATCTCTGCGATATCGTCACTGTTACAGAGCACGACAGATTACACTGCGAAATATCAATATTATGAAAAACAGTGCCCCCGCCGCCGCCGCCGCCGCCGCCGGTAAAAAGAATGCAATATAAACTAGTTTTTTATTCCACATATTTTTTTTTTTTGTTCACGTGTTCAATCATCGAACACCGTTACGTCGTCGAGATTGCAATAAAAAAAAAAAAAAAAAAAAAAATGAAGATCACTTCTGAACGAAAATTGCATTCGTTCGAAACACCACAGTGGTGCTTCTACTATAGAATAACGTTAAAAAAACTTAAAAGCTGTCTTTTTTCATACAATGTTTGGCGGATTGTCTCTTTTATCTTTTTCAAATAAATTCAAATGAATTCGTAAACAACAATTTTTCAATATCTCCGTGTGTTAACTTACGAGAAATATATACAGTTACATGTCAACACTTTAACTGTAACATCATATATACACGTATTATTTTCAGAACACTTATACCGATTTATATATCGATCGTTTTCGGTTGTCGGAACGGTTGAAAATAAATTATTTATTTATTTAGTTTTTGTTCGACGAGATTCGATTCTACTCTTTCTCTATTAATATTTAAATCAATAACACGTTTCCACTGTGCGGAGGCAACCGCGAAGCGGACCCAGCGAGACGAATGCTCAGAAGCGGTGTTTTCACCAAGCGATAGTATATACTTATTTTTATTGTATTTGTGCGGATTTTATTTATTTTTTTTTTTTCAAATTATCTTCAGTCGGTGAATAACGGTTAAACTATAAATTTTTACCCAAAGCGCGAGGTTAGATTTCGTTGTTTTTGTTCGATTAAAGGAACGCGAGAAAAAAAAAATATGTTTTTTTATAAATACTTACTCACTTTTTAAGTACAGCGCACGAGAAACAAAAAAAAAAAAAAATAATAATAAATATTTTCAATATTTATACAATGTTTCGTTGATCTGTGTGATGTAAACCAGGGATTCTCAAAGTTTTATGAACACTGTACCCTTTTTTACAAATACATTTTTGTGAGTACCCCTTCTTAGTTAACAAAACTAAATTCTATAGTAAAAAATTTTTAAAGACTTGCATACATTTTTATTCCATTAAGATGAAGTCATTAAAAACTAATCCACAAAAAATTTTAAAAACTAATATCGCTTATTTTCAAAGAAATTAGTGAGAACGGTACTTATAGATTTCAGAGTTTTTTCCTCTATTTTAATTTAAAGGTTTATTGGCCAGACTCGTACCCCTTAAAAAATTTCGAGTACCCCTAAGAGGTACGCGTACCACAGTTTGAGAATCCCTGATGTAAACAACGAGTAATAGATAAATATAAAAATTATAAAACCGTTTTTTATTAAAAAAAAAAAAAAAAAAAAATTAAATAAATAAAAATGAATTATTCGCGAGGGAATCCAACTCTGACATTCAATTACACCTACCTGTTGAACACAATGGATTAATAATTTGGCTTACAATACGCTTTAAAAATACGCGATTAATCGTTTGAAAAACATAAAAAATAAATAAATATGATGACAAATTAATTCGAAAAGACGATTCCCTCTGATCCACAACTCTCACGAGTTGCGTTTTTTTTTTTTTGTTTTTTGTTTTTTTCATTATCGACGAGAGTAAATCATCAAAAAAAAATCATCTCTTAGTGACAAGTGATACAATTATATATTTTACGGACAGGTGTATTTGGAAATTTGACATATTATATTTTTCAAAAACGATTCATTCGTAACGCCCTTTATGATTATAATAGTGAGTAAACAAATTTCTCGTGCACCGTTAGAGACGGTTCTAAGATAGATAATTTATAAAATTGTATGTAATTGCATGGAATGAGGTCTGTACAGTTTATTTAAATCGCCAATAAATTCGAACCTTATGCGGGAAATACCATAAATTGTTATTGAGACCCACTAACGAGCACCGAGTTTGATATAATAATTTTTCGAAAATGTTTACTCAAATACCATTTATTAAATATCGAATGTTTAATAGTAAATTAATAATAACAATTAGTTATATACACTTATATATCAAGTTATTTTAATATGGTTTCAAAAAAAAAAATAAAATAATAATTGCATGTTTTTTAGAGCTAAAAGTCCCTAAACCTAACCAATAGCATAGCATAATATATTATATCAGTTAGATATTAATGAATTCATGTTTAGATAGTAATCAATTGATTAATTGTTGTTTTATTACAGCAAATATTAATAATTAAGATCTGTCTTAGTAAAAAAAAATCTAGAAGGATCAACTATAGGTAATTATAAACTATTAAAAGTTTTACCAGTAGAGGAACTATACGAAAAAATATCTATTTTATTTATAATTAAAAAATTATGATCAATGGGTGGACGTAGAAAACATTTGTGTTAGAAGAGAAACAATTAGAGCATATGATGCTAAAATACAGTATTCTCAAAAATCATTTGGTCAGAAATTCGTTAGATACCTTGGTCCTTATTATTTCAATTTACTGCCAACTAATGTCAAAAAAATAATACATGCTGACTTTAGGAATCTTAAAAGGTCAAATCTCAACAACAAATTGAATGTTAATTGGTTGAACACTCTATTAGATTAGTATTTATATAATGTTATTTCGTAAAGAAACTTTGATAATGTTTTGAACTTTATTTATTTTATTATATTGTTAGATTATTATGTAATTTCATGTATTATTGTAACTAATAGAAAATGTAACTATTTACCACCATCACAAGCTAGCTTACAGGTGGTAGATAGATTTATTTATTGTTTATTAATCTGGTTCTTTTGAAATCTGTAAAATCTATAAATAAATTTTTCATATAACAAAAAAAAAAAAAAAAAAATGATTTTTTATTGCTACTTAACCGTTTGGTCGTTTTTTGATTTTTTTTTTTTTTTTTTTTTACTATTAATCGGTGTAATAATAATTCAATGCTCTTTTTTTGTTTTCGAAAAAGAAAAATACTACTTAACGTGACTAATAAACTTTTAATTCGAAACTTAATTTTAACTCGCACGCTGCATAAAATATTACGAACGGGACTTCGGGGAAAGACGAAGTTTTTTGAGGCGTACGTGTGTATAAAGAGACTCGCATTGGTGAACACGCACTTAAATATTATTATATTTTATCTTAATCGGTAGTCTTAATAATCAGAATATTGTGCGAATTTCATTTGACGTTCAAAGTTCATAACTCAAAATCGTAATATTTCAAAAGTACAAAACGGTTTCCTATACGTGTTTCACGTTTTCAATGTAAATGTGCTCTGTGCGAGTTGATTCGTTTTTTTTTTTTTTTTTCAATTATTTATTTTTTAATAATCCATCGAAAATATCAAAATTTAAAATTTTTGCTATAAATTACTAATACTATATGATTATTCTGAACATTAATAGAAAGACTTAATTTAAACACGAATAATTTATGTTCCGAAAAACAGCCTCTGTTTTATTTACCCGAAATTTTGAGAAATTATATATATATATATATATGTATATATATCCCACGCGTTGTTTTTAAGTACTATATTTTCATAATATGCCTTCCGTCGCATCCTTTATAATAGTAATTGCATTAGGACTGCGAATAATAATTTTTAATTTTTTTCATTATTATTATTTTAATTACATTCGTGTGCGAGTTGAAAACAGTGTGGTATGTGCGTGCCACTGTCGAGTAGAAAAATATTGACATTTTCAACACGAGGGGGGGGGGGTGCGCGCATAGTCCAGAGAATAAATTAACAAAAATAAAAAAAACAAAACGAGAGTAAGAGAACACAGTAAGTCGACACTCAAAGTTTCAGACTATTCTAGCTGCTGAAATCATACTTATTAGGACTCCCGTGCGAGTCATCCTTTTCCGAAAGTATAATTATAAATTTTCTTTACATGCAAAGCGCTTCATAAAGCCTACTCAACTCCTTTAAAAATGGAAACATTTGGGTTTTTTTTTTTTTTTTTGACAGTGTTCAACTTACTTTAAAAACTATGTTTTCCGCGACTTTTTTTTTTTTTTCTTAGAATGTCCTGCGGTGACATAAACTTATTTTTTCTCCGTTTTAACTACGGAATTTTATTCGGGTAATTTTTCTGTGAATTTCGATGTATTGAAATCAAAAAATTCAAACGAGTGTAATTTATATTTCATTTTATAACACACTGCGCATCATAGATTTATAGTAATTACGTGATTAAAATATGTGTCCCAGAGACTATTATATCCTTATAATATTTAAATCATTTGGATAATTTGAAAAATTATTCGTTCGAATTTCGATTTTTTAATACATCCAAATTCGCGGAAAAATATCCCGAATAAAACTCCGTAGTTAAAACGAGAGGTGGAGTGTGCTATGAGTAAAAAAAAAGAAAAAGAAATTCGCGTGTACCACATGACATTTTTAAGGGGAAGGAAGGCCCCGCTGGGACGAGTTTCCCCTCTTTTAGCGCAGCGTACCACAAAAAAAAAACCGGACATACTTCGCTCGTCGGCCGGGTGTTCTTCACACGTCGGGTGGAATTCTCTTGACGGGTGTATTGAATTTTAAAGAAACAATAAATCGTTTCTTCAATAAAACGATTCTGAACGAGGGAAGTTAATAATATAAAAAATAAATGAGAACAAAAATGTCCAAAATTTTTTTTTAACATTTCCAAAATTTTCTTGCGCCAAAATCTTTCTTATATTATTTTCTATCAGTGTTTAAATATGTTTCATATAGTTCGGATCAAAAAAAAAAAAAAAAAAAATTGAAGAATTGAGAAATTCAAAAAAAATTACCTCTTTAAAGTACCATCTAGAGCAGTGATGCCCAACCTTTTTCCTTTGGCGGGCCACTTTGGTAAACAATTATCTTCAAACGGACCACAAAGTATAAAAGTACAAATATAATCTTATATATTTGACTTATTTTCTTATCTTTTACAGTC
>JAIPRM010014609.1:0-10653 GCA_025469315.1 Stegophylla sp. TES_Ste_2020
ACGTAGCTGTTACTGCAGTTATGCCATTCTATGACTTATGTATTTATAACTGCTATAGCAGTCACTGCCCTATCACATCATAAAAACCAGTAACTGCTATAGCAGTCACTGTCCGTCAACGTGTTAAGAGGTAATTTTTCGAAATTCTCAATTGTGTATAAAACAAGTATGCCAATTAAAATAGATAAAACGTTACAGTGATACTACAAAATATTATAAAAAAAAATAAAACACATTAGGTTTTATATAATCTATGCTATTATACACATACATTGTACACAATTTTCATAAAATTATTTTTTTCTCAAAAATTATAATTCAAACATTTTGGCGGCACCCTTGTTTAAGTCACCCCGGTTGGGAATCACTGCATTAGACACTAATTATTATTATTATTATTATTATTATTTATATTATTGTCAGTAGCTGTTACCGGCGTCGACCACGCGTGTGGTCCTGCGTCACAGTCCGGCTACACACTACGTCGTATTATGCAGGTCTCGTGTCCGCCAGCGAGTCGATCACTATCGATCCACTAGACGTGTCGCGTCCTGTTTGACACCTCCTCGTTCTCACAGTACGTGTAATTTTCCCCGGTCATTTCGCGACTATATAGTATACGCGCTTCCGCGAAAATCCGGTGATTTGCCATAGAATATCATCGCCCCCTCCCTCCCCAACGTCATCGTGCAACCGACAGGAGAACTATGAACGACGACACGTCATCTGCCGCCGCCATCACGTCATTATACGAATAAACGACTTCGAACGCGTGAGTATCAGCTGGCCTGCAGCAGTATTTTTATTATTATTATTTTTTTTTTATCATTTATTTATTAAAAAAGCCAGACATACTTCGCACGACGGGTGGGATTCTCGGTCGACGGGTGTATTGAATTTTAAAGAAACGATAAATCATTTCTTCCTCAGTAAAACGATTCTAAAACGAAGGAAGTTTTCACATTTTCAAAATTTTCTCGCGCCAAAATCTTTCTCATATTATTTTCTATCTATGTATAAATTTTCATATAGTTGGGATCAAAAAATTATGGTTTCCGAGTCGTTTTTGTCTAATTTTGGGTAGTTTTTTCAAAAAAAAAAAAAAAAAAAATGAAGAATTGAGAAATTCAAAAAATGACCTTTGGACAAGTATTTCCATACGAAAAGTTGTACACAGAAAAAAAAATACAAAAATAAACATCATTGTAAAAACACTAGCTTCTTCACTTCGTTCAGAATCTAAAAATTATAAAACGGACTTGTATAGTACTATACAATATTATGTAATATGACAAAATAAATTTAAAGAAAAAGAAAAACGGCACAACTAATATACAGTACCATCAAGTATCCCATCTAGGAATACAGCGACAAAGTGTTTAACTAAACAATACGTATTATAAAATGTAACAATTAAAAAAAAAAATATGTTTAATGCACACGTTTGCAATAATAATTATATTAATAATAACAGTATCAGTTGCAACTCGATCACATGTGTACGTTTACTAATAATTATTTCAGACGGACGACACAAACATTCGTATTACAAAAATTATGTGTTGATGAAACTAGTTGTTTGATTTGCGTTATCATTATTATTATTATTATTATTAAATTAATTGACTATAATATGTTTCGCTCTTTTTTTATGACAACAATAATAATTGTCATTCCAATAATTTGTTATTTGTTTTCTAGTGCTCGGGGAGACATACCAGAATGATTGCGTTAAAACGTTTATACTTGCGATTGCACATTATATATTTTGTGCTCACAACAACGACAATTGTTCAATGCAGTGACGATTTACTTAGGTTAGTTACATTATCAGTTATCAGTGACAAAACATCATGAGAGAACATTTTTTTTTTTTTTTATCTAATAATAATAACATCCACTCTATAATACAATTATATTCAGACAAATGAATGACAGTAATAACGAATAACAAGAAATACATCACAATGCCTGATGGACTTTGAAATTATTGAAAAAAAAAAAAAAATGCTGACTCATAGATCCGACATAAATTAACTTATTTTTATTTTTAAGTTCACATTAAAACTTCCAAAATAATACCAACAACATTAATTAACAAATACCCAATCAATAATTACCCTTCAATATGATGTAGTAGGGCTCTGAACTCAATGCTCTTAAAAAGTACTAGATATGCATGCACTTATGCACTTAAAAAAAGTACAATTATGCTCTAAAAATATGCAAATTTTTTTTTTTTATCAAACAAAATTTTCATAATTACAAGTATTTTATTAATCAATGCCCCCCATACTAAATACTCTTAAGTAAGTGGATTTAATGAAGCTTCGTAGATAATCTCAAAAGAGTATGATAAAAATGTAAAATCAACTTATATTTCCAGAAATAAATATACAAAATAAAATAATTGCTTGAAAAACGTTTCATGAATTAAATTAATTTTCTTTTAAAATTTTTAATTAAATTATATATATATATATATATATATATATATATTCGAAAAACCTAAATAAAAATTTTAATTATACTTTGAAAAACTAAGTACATTATTTCTTATATTTTTTTTATGTTTCTAAATGTTCATAAAAATGGATTTGAAACACAGACTAAGTACAGTAATACATTTAATGTCTAATGAAAACTCTAAAAATGAATTAATTTTGTTTTTTTATTATTACCAAATTTCAAATGTTGTCATCAAATACGCTTTAAAAAGTTGTAAAATTAAGAAATATGCTCTTAAAACTACAAAATCGCCAAATATGCAAAAATATTCACTATAAACTTTTAATATTTATTACGTAGTGTCATGAAATGTATTTCTAGCCTGCTTAACCTAGCAATAAATCTAATTGCTCACAAAAAACATGCAAATGCAACAACTTCCGAGCCTTAGTGATCAGACTTTCACATCAATTAATCTTTTAATGATTTACATTAATATTTGTTACATTAGATTATATATCATAATAATTTATTTATACATGAAATGTAAAATACCTGAATTTTATTATTTAATTAAATTTAATATTTTAATGAGTGAGGGTATTTGAGTAAAATATTTGGAGACGGTAAAAACCCCACTTGCAGACTAATGCCTCACCACCTGCAGCCTCAGTTGTATTTTCTACTAACTATTTCCCATTAGTTTACCCGATTTGAGTTCCAAAAAAACCTCGTGATAATGACGTTTTCAGAATAAAACTGCACAAAACGAATAATAAACTGTGGACTAAGCTAGGAGATTATAGTTATGTCGGTCCAGATCAACCTCGTCACAGTTACAACGTCGAAGAATTGAAAAACAATATGGACGTAAATGCAGAATAATATATTGATATATATGCGTCCAATATGGGGAGGAATATTGAATTTTTATTTTCTTCCCTAGGTGGAATATTACGGAGCAGTGAGTATTGGAACTCCTAGAAAACTTTTCAAAGTCTTATTCGACACGGGTTCATCAAATCTATGGGTGCATTCTAAAACTTGTGCTTTTTACAACATAGCATGTAGTAAGATAATAATTTTGTTTGTACCCATTCGACAAAAAAAGTATCAAGTTTTCCTTATTTTTTTTTAAATAATTTCAAAAATATTATTCTAACGCTTTTCATCAGTGTCACATACCAGGTATGATGCAGCCGATTCGTCTACATATCAAAAAAATGGAACAGCAATATCAATTCAGTATAGAACAGAATGTTTATCAGGTTACTTGTCCACTGATGTAGTACAAGTTAGTATGTATCAATATAAATGTGCACGGAATTAGGTATGGTACTAGGAGGGTACTTGGTGAGGGAGGGGTCACACACTAGACACCTTCATCTCTGAATTCCGTTTCGTGTAAAGGTGAATCTACAGAAACACTCGTGGTCTATTTTTAGAAAATAAAATCAGCCCAGAATGAATAAAGTAAAAATAATCTCAAAGAAAATGTAACAAAATAATTTAGGTGCATAAAAATAATATCCCCCTAAAGACTCAGTCCCATTCTTTTTCGATTATACGCCCAAATAATGAGCTTTAAAACCAATATGAGGTAAAACTAGAAACAATCCATCACACCTTACAATAACTTTTAAATAAATAAGTATTTATTACATATATATATATATATTTATATTTATGTTTTCAAATGGTGACAAAAGTATAATTTTTAAACTACCTCATATAGATTAAATTTAAACACATAAAAACATTATTTTGAAAAACATAAAATAACATAATGAAACTAAATTGATACTTTTTAAAATTTCTTCAAATCCTTTATTCGTGCATATTGTATAATACTTTACTTTCTAAAAAAAAACTTGTTAATTCATTTTACGGTTATAATTAATCTAATGGTATCCAAAAGATTTCTAGATTCTTACATTAGTTTATTCGATCTTTTTCATTTCAAAAATTTCAAAAATTTTAAATCAACAGTAAGTCAAAAAAATGGGATTAATATGGGACAGACTTGAAATTACGGGACAAACAGCATCCTGAGAGAAGTTTGTCAGGACAACAGGACACATAGCCGAAATAAAGGACAATCCTGTGTAAAACAGGACGTATGGTCACCCTATAGTAATAGTAAAAGTTGATATAATTAAAAAAAAAATATTTTTAACCGTTACGTATGAAACACCATTGTAATTTTTCAAGGATTTTGATTTCACCGGACTAAAAAAACCAGTTCTAAACCACAAAACCAAATTTCAAAATAGACCTTACTGATTAAGCGCGATAAGATAGTTTTCATCTTAAAATTTAATACAAATTCTCTTTAAACACTAAGAACTTTATAGGTTATGCTTTAATTTAATTAAATTGTGCATGGAGTTTTTTAAAAAAATTATTCCTAAATAAAAAACTTGATACTATATTAATATATATATATATATATATTACCTCATCGAATATCGAATTCCTATTTAAAATCAAATGAAGATCAGTAACCATAAAACGAAATTCGAGAATTTTTTCTTGATACTATAACTTATAAGTATACCCCAATACCAGTTCATAATATTGTGAGTTTTGTAACAATAGATCGGACTTGATAAAATCGTTAAAGAATTTTTCATAAAAAAATTAAATAAGACAATTATTACAATTTTCATAGTAATGAAATTGTATATATTTATTAATGTTTATCACTATTATCATTATTATTAAATAAAGTGATACGATAAAAAAAATTCATTTCCATATTCTCCCTTGAGAAAACCCCAAATCTTAACCAAACTTAAATGGGTAGGAATGAAATAAGGGCAAAATAATATCACTTTTTTCTGGTCGGCTCCTAGAGCTTCAAGATTTATTCAATACAATACTTTCATATATATATATAAATTTAATTGGATACCCGATACAGTAAACAGTAAATAATATTATAGGTGTCTGGATATAAAATTTTAAATCAAACTTTCGGCGAAGCAATCAGTGAACCGGGAATGGACTTTCTTATAGCTGGATTTGACGGAATATTCGGTCTTGGACAACAGTCTTTGGCTGTTGATAATGTCGTACCTCCTTTCTACAACATGATCAATCAAGGTTTAATAAACAATCCTGTATTCTCAATGTTTTTGTCCAGGTAAACAATACTTATACTACATTCACTACACTATATTCAAGGCCGTAGCCAGGGGGTGGGTTTCAGGGTTCAAACCTAACCTGAAATTTATTTTTAAATCAAAATAAATAAAATTATATAACAATTATAATAATTAATAATATTATTTTATGTAAAATTGCATAAACTTCATGATAATGTAATTATTATTATGGCGAACAGATTTTGTTGAAATTATGTATTTTTGTCTTAATTTATTTTGTCAAAATACGTCTTTATAATCTAAAACCCTCCCGAAATGTCATGCTGGCTACGGCCTTGACTATATTAAAAAATGTAAATTTTTTCTCGTGCCCTTTAAACTGGAACAATTTCAATTAAATTTTAGAGACGCTTTTAAAACGTATCACGGCGGTGAAATAATATTTGGTGGATCTGATAGCAAAAAATATATAGAACCTTTTACTTATGTGCCCGTTTCCAAACGTGGCTATTGGCAATTTCACGTTGATGAGTATATAATTATTTATAATTGTGTACTACGATTGTTTTTAATTTAATTTATTCGCCCCAAGAGTTATGGTTGGCAATAAAACGGTAGCCAGTGGAGGCCTGGAAGCAGTAGTTGACACTGGGACAAGTCTCATTGTTGGACCGGCTGAACAAATAAGAGAAATTTATAAACTAATCGGTATCAATACCACGGATAATGGTGGTCCACATGTGGTGAGTTTAAAAGTAAAATATTATGCTAATTATTTGATTTGACAATTTGTGATTGTTGTTGTTTTTTTTTTTTTAGGTTGATTGTGATAAAATCGACCAACTACCGAATATTTATTTTGTAATCGGCTCTACAAAATTATATTTAGAATCCAAGCACTACACTTTTAAGGTTCGTACCTACTATTAGTTTGTTATAAATATTTCTTGTAGATGGAGAGATCTCATATTAAATAGTCCCTATAAAAAAAAAAATAGGTTAGGTTAGGTTAAACAGTCCCTTCGTAGATTATATATTTTACATAACTGGTACTGCTGAGAAAATGGTGCAACCAGGACATAATTGTGGGAGGAGCCATTCAATTAATATGCTTATTTTCATTACTAGGCTTAGTTCAAGCT
Source organism: Stegophylla sp. TES_Ste_2020 (assembly GCA_025469315.1). Lineage (NCBI taxonomy): Eukaryota > Metazoa > Arthropoda > Insecta > Hemiptera > Aphididae > Stegophylla > Stegophylla sp. TES_Ste_2020. Next base: position 6,698 of record JAIPRM010014609.1, read on the forward strand.
CTAAAAAACAAAGCTAAGCAAGTTAATGAATTTTTTTTTTAACTCAATTGAGTTAAGTTAATTGAAAAAAGCTAAGAAGTTAAAATTTAACACACCCACCAAATCCCATCCAAGGATATTCACTAACTGACCGTTAAATACAATAATCAAAATAATGGTATTTAAGTAAAGTTTCTGAATAATTATCGGTATAACTCAATTGTAATTGTCTGTGTGCCTGAAGTACAGAACAATTAGTTGTAAATAAATTTAGCTTTTACTAATTGTTCACCTTGAAAATTACACTGTACTATTCAAGATTTCTGAAAAATTATAGAATAAATTCAATGCTTGTCTGTAGGCCTTAATTATTAATGATACCTCCCACAATGAGGCTCACATTAAGTTTTTAAATCATCTATCTTAGAATAGTCTATTCAACGCAGGACGTGTGTATCCAGAGTCTGATTTTGGGAGAGGCTTATATAAATATGTAATCTTCCCTAAATTTGAAGTTTATTTCAAACTACGACTTATAATCTAAAATCGGTTTCATGAAAATTTGGTTCGAGTATATTAAACTAATAAAATGAACTACAAAAAAAAAAAAAATCGATAATATTCTAAAATTACCTAAGTTAAAACTTCATATTATTCTACATGTATTTAGTTTATGGAAGTTATACCTTATACAAGTACTTCCCAATTATCATGACATTTTTGTGAGAGTTGCCTCTTTTTATATATATTTAAATTACAACTTTGTCTAGACAAAAACATAAATATAAACATTCTACTTATGATTTATTTTAATTTTAGACATATTTTTGTTATCTCCAATTTTATCCGGTCAAACGCAATCGCAGACCACTTAACATCAACCCGTGGACCACCAATTGAGAACCACTGTCTAGTTCAATTTTTTTTTTTATAAAAATCAGTCAAATTACTTATTTTGTTTTTACTTTTTTTTTTTAATGGACTCCTATAAAAATGTGTTTTGTTATTTATATTTTTCTCCGCGTTCGTTCCTATGTTTACTAAACTATTATTTTTTTTCATTTGTTCAAGGCTTCGAAATACCATTTTTGGACCTCCTGTTTTACGGCCTTTACGGAATCCGACAGTCCTTTGTGGTTTCTCGGTGATGTCTTCATAGGTCGGTATTACACTGAATTCGATTTAGGTAACGATAGAATTGGTTTTGCCGAAGCAAAATCGTAAATTAAGTTTGTTCATTGTACTTGTATGTATATTGTATTATAATATATGTAGATAAGATAAAATCTTTTGATGGTCGTGTCATTTTCAAAACTAAGAAATAACTAGTTATCTATACCGATTAGCTAAGTTACAAAATAGTAACTAGTCGCTAAAAATTACTAACTTATAAGTTAACAAATTAATTTTTCCCTCTTCTGATTTTGTAACTTGACGAATTAGGAGTAATGATCATAAATAACGAGAGTAACACACCTCGTTTCAATTATCTATTGTAGTTTAAAAAGTGAATTATTTTCCAAAAGTCAGTGTGGTAATAACCGGAGGGCGAAGAGCTCAAATATATTTTTTATTTTTTAGTTTTTTGAGTTTGGGGAGAAGGCATTTTTAAGTTCATGATTTTATAAAATTTACTCTCCCGTCTACATAAACAATAATGTGAATTCAAAATATTGCAAAATTTCAAAATTGAGTCGTATCGATATTTTTAAATCATTAACCCGTGTACCTATATATTAGTCTAACTAGTAGGTTAGGTTAGGTTAGACGGTTATTTTGTTCTGAAACTTCGTGTATGGTGAAGATTATTACTGAGCACAGAGTCTCCAAAGTTTTAAAACAGTGAGTTATAGATATTTCGAAAAAAACGCGGTAGACTAACACTAGCTAATTCATTTTCTTCAATTCAAGGTCTAAGAAATGATTATAATTATATTCTGAAGTATGCAAAATACTTGTTAGAAATGAGGTGTACCTTTTGATAATTCACAAATTAGACAACGATTAGCAAAAAAATATTTTTAATGTTTTTATTATTTCAAATTAATAATATTTTTCCACTTATTGATACAGCTGAAGTCACGATTTGAAAATTTAAAGCAAGAGTTAATATTAAAATCTGAAAAAATAAAAACAATAAAAGGGTATTGTGTAATTTTGTACAAATGTAAAAATCAGATGTAAGCTCTGGGTTAACTAACCAAATTTTATCTCTTAAAAAACAGATAAAAAATAAAATGTTAAAATAATAAAATTCATTCGGGATTTAGTTTTGTTCGTTTTAAAAAATGATTTCTCAACAAGTTATTCCAAAGTTTTAGGAGCTTATTTACCTTTTTTTTTTTTTTTGAAACTACCAGTAGCAATCACTATTGTGAAGAAGTCATTTTCATACCTCAAGCAAAGTAAAAAATATTTGAGAAATTCCACGAGTCAAAATCACATATCAAAATATTGCAATATAGAGTTAATTGAATAATTATCTTGTTAGTGACTTTATAAAGTAACTCAATTTTGTCCCTTGTTTTTACGGATAACTGTAAAATTAACAAATTGCTTTTAACTTGTAATAACTTTTAACTTATTGAAGTTACTAAATCAAGGTAAGTAACTATCACTTTAACTCAGATACTAAAATTGAGTAACTTGACAAGCTACAAGCTTTGATCGATCAAACTTCATGCATATGATATGTGATTGTTATATTATTTTCAGTGATTTATACAAAATTCAAATATAAACCTTGTGTACAATACACATTATAGATTCTGAGTGGAGCGAAATGGAGCTAGTGTTTTTACAATGTTTTTATTTTTTCTGTTAGCACTTTATTGTATGGAAATACTTGTCCAAAAGTTTCGACCAGCAACTTTTAGTGTAACAATTCGCCTCTAGATGGTACTCTTAGGAGGTCTTTTTCCAAAATTCTCAGTAACTTTCTTAAAATCTGAGAAAAATTACCCAAAGTTTGACAAAAATGCCTTAAAAGCTATCTTTTTTTTAATCCAAACTTTATGAAAATTTAAATATAGATGGACATTTTGAAAAATTTTTATTATTAATTTTTTTTCCATTGTTCTCGGTTAACAGTGAGATATAAAACTGGCAGAGGGCAAAATGGTTTGTTTTTGTAATATTGATAAACTTTATATAATTTTTGAGTAATAAAGTTTTATATAAACTGAATTGTTATAAATAATTAATCGTTTCTTTAAAATTTAACACGCCCACCAAATCCTACCAAAAGAGCATAAAAACCTATTACGTGAAGAACATCCTGCTTTTTATATTCATTTTCGAGTAGGCACTTTTCCATTAGTTTCCTACAAAAATAAATTCGTACATTTTTTTTGTACTGACTTAAATATTCTAAGAAAATAGTGGTTACAATATTATACACAGCTGTACCACCAATAAATAAATATTGTGATAATAATGATATTCAAATAAAAAATCTCTACTAATTTCAGTCAAAAAATGTACAAAATGTTATGTGTAGCGAAAATAACTACCTACAGTCTATCCCACGAGAGAAAGGTACCCTTTCGCGCAGGTAGAATGAGCTTACAAACTTCTGCCGGGTCGTCAATCCGATTATCAGCACACGATTATTAACGATGTATCCCGACAGATAACAACACTTTTCGCATCTATCATTATACAACGCGTTCAAATAACGATCACTGAGTATGGTACCCGTACCCATATGACGTGTGTACTTACGTAAATTTACTTTGCAAATATATATTTTTTTGAGTTTATGAGTAACAAAATATTATAATTAAAATTCATATTATTTTTTTATGATTTATTTACATGTATTTCAATTTTTTATTTTAAATAATCAATGAAACAAATATCCATTTTATTTTTATTGTATTATTTTATTGCGTAAATATAAAGATAAAATACGTGAAAAAGCGAAATAATATATTATTTTGTTATAGTCAATTTTACGTAAATAATTGACGTAAATG
>JAIPRM010014610.1:0-10653 GCA_025469315.1 Stegophylla sp. TES_Ste_2020
AAAAAACTACCAAAAATTTGACAAAAACGACTCGGAAACCATAATTTTTTGATCCGAATTTTATGAAAATTTAAACATAGAGAGCAAATCCTATAAAAAAGATTTTGGCGCAAGAAAATTTTGAAAATGTGAAAAAAAATTTTGGACATTTTTAAAAATTATTTTTTTTATTATTATTATTAACTTCCTTCGTTCAGAATCGTTTTACTGAAGAAATGATTTATCGTTTCTTTAAAATTTAATACGCCCGTCAAGAGAATACCACCGGTCGTGCGAAGTAAACCCATCGTGTGAAGTATGTCCGGCTTTTTTTTTTTTTATAAATCATTCTTATAAATTTTTAATTATAATCTCTTATAAACATAGAAATACTCATTTTTCGCGGCAGTGTTGAGATTTACCTAGATGAATTTATCTAGATAAAAAATTCCTCATCTAGATAACTCTTGTACACATAATCTAATGGTTATCTTAAATAACAAAGTCAGTTGTCTACATAATAATTGTAACTTAATAAAACATTGATTTCTCATGAATATTAAAAATATTTTTTTTATATAAATTATTCTATTATAAAGAAAAAATTAAAGGCAAAATTTATTTCATTTTGGACAGTTTTCCCCAAAATTTTGAAAAAATTTGAAAAAATAACTTTTCTAAAATACCATACAGAACAATATTCTAATTCAAAAAGATACTGGTTGGAATTGTTGGACAAGTATTTCTATACGAATTACGAAAAAGTGAATATAAAAAAAAAAATATTACAAAAAAATACACAAATAAACATCATTGTTAAATGATTCATAAAAACATCATTCATAAAAACACAAACTTCTTCGCTCTGCTCAGAATTGAAAATTCATTTTACCTAATTTATTATCTAGATAAAAATTAGATTATCTGTGTTTTATCTGGATGGATTTATTGTTATCTATTCTTAATACTAGTACGCTTTCACTATATGGTAGTACTGACAATTGAATCAAAATTTCGGAAATTTCACAGATCACAAAACAAAATTCTTATGTGTGTGTATAGTTAAATCTAGATAGATAGACTTATCTAGATAAAAATAATGCTGAGTTATCTAAATAATTATCTAAGATAAAAATTTAATCTATTTAAACATATTCATTTAGATAGAGATTTGTCCATAAAATTACATTTATTTCGAGTACTTACCAAAAAATTAATTCTAATTCAAACACAAAACCAGTCAAACGAAAGTATTTTCATTGCCTAATATGTATTGTAATGATAATACAAAAAAAAAAAATATAAATTATATTATGTATGTAAGTCTAGTTATACTATTAATGACATTGATTTATTATTATATCTTATCTTCTTACATTAAATTAAATTACTTAAATCAATAATATATTTTCTATCAAAAAAAAAAATCATATTTGTGTATTTCAAGAATTCCATATTTTTAAATAGATAAATATTAATTTTATAATGGTAGATAGATACATACCTACATAAATCAAATTATACATAATCTTACATAATCAATTTTTGTATTCCCTATAAATTACAATTATCTACATTAAATATTGGAATTGATATTCGTACAGTAATAAAATATAAACTGATCTATAATAGTTTATACCTAAATTAATTAATCGTTATTTAAGTCGAATATTTTATTACTTCTTATTTCAAAAATAGTTTTCGCATTGAATCAAAATAATAATTTAGTATTTTGTATAAAAACAAATTATCATTATTATTATTTATTTATTTATTTATCTTTATTTAGATAATTTTTCGTTGATTATCTTTCATCTTTATCTAAGTTAAAATTATTCAGTTATTTACACCCAACACTGATTGTGCGAATAATCGTTTGGCAAACTGCAACACAATGTTTAACGGACATACTTGACGAACCAGCGATTGAAACGTATAACGAATATAATATTTTATTATTAGTTTATCATTAAACGATTATGGGCACGACTAGACATTTGAACAAGGGTGTGCTTAGAAAGCCGCGCTCAGTCCTCGCGTACCATTTACTTCCTCCCCCGTATGTACACAATAGGATTAAGTCACCGCTAACACCCTCTAAAAATACACCGACATACACCCCTAAAACACATCCTTGACACGACTGGTGACTGATAAACACCATAATCACAATAATATAACGACTGCTAATATATTTTATGATTTCATATTTTATATTAAATTCATAAATAATAACTATACATGATATTACGCACTATTGTCATGTTCTTACAATGACATTTATTTTTTTTCTATTATTTTTTTTTTCTTCTGTGTACAACTTTTTGTATGGAAATACATGTCCACCGGATTTGCCTCTAGATGGTACTTTAGAGAGGTAATTTTTTTTTTTTTTGGAAAAAACTATCCAAAATTTGACAAAAACGACAAGGAAACCATCATTTTTTGATCCGAACTATATGAAAATTTAAACATAATAAATAGAAAATAATCTAAGAAAGATTTTGGTGCAAGAAAATTTTGGAAATGTGAAAAAAAAATTTTGGACATTTTTCTGACATTTTTTTTTCTCATTTATTTTTTATATTATTAACTTCTCTGGTTCAGAATCGTTTTATTGAAGAAATGATTTATCATTTTTTTTTTTTGCATAGAAACGGTTGATGTGATTTTAATTTTTCTAAATTGCGTTCTTCTTACAGAAAACGGAGATATGATATATTTTCAAATTCGTTACAGTAAATCAAAAAAATTTTGGAGATACGGTAATTTTGCTTAGCACTATCTTAATTACGTCCAATTTCTTGGAAATAACTCTTTTGATCTTCTGGCTAGTTACATTACAATGATGATATAATTTATTCGATGAAACATAAATATGAAATGATATGTCACATTAAATAATCAAATTATTTTTTAATATTTGGTATTTCCATTTTTTTTTTTTTTTTTTTTTACTCAGAAATACTTAAAACGAGTTATTAAAAATATTATAAAATAATACTGATTTCCTTCGACTTTATGCTTTTTTTTTTTTTTTTACTATTTTAAACTATATGTTATTAATACAAATCGTTTACAATGTCAACGTAAAAATACGTAGTTTAACATTTGAAACCGATTAAAAATAATAAAATAATATATTTGAAATTTTCTTAAATTTAACAGATAAAAATAATAATTATGCTTTAACTTCTTGTGTTTCAAACATTCAAACCAAGGTTCTTGTGCATATAATTATATGACAGTTATTCAAAATTAAATAATATAACATTATAAAATTGGTTGTACACCGTATTATTTTTCTTTGACTTAGGTAGTTAAACTTCTAAAAAAAAAAAAAATCGTCGCGGTATTCTTCGCACGTCGAGTGGGATTCTCTTGACGGGTGTATTGAATTTTAAAGAAACGATAAATAATTTCTTCAAAAAAAAAAGATCCTGAACGAAGGAAGTTAATAATATAAGAAAGAAAAAAATTAAATACTTTAAAATAATAGGGATTTCCTTTGACTTTATTGAATAGGTACAAATCCTAACTCATAACAATAATATTATATTATCGCACGAAAATCTTTTAGTGTTTCCACTAATCTAAATCGATTAGTAACTTTATGACTTAATTACTTTATTACTAATCGTACTCGCGTCAACAAAGAAAATTAAGTTTAAAATGTGATTAAATTAAGCCAAGATCACGAGCCAAAAAACCAAAGTAACTCCTTGTATTTTTTTATGACAGTTAATTCGCTTTTTATTTGTCTGTTACAGTTTTTATGTTTTTTTGTCACACTTGCATTGAAAGTGTAATTTACGATACACGTAAATAACTATTATTCGCCCAGTGGGCGGAAAAACACTTTCCGCCCAAGGGCAAAAACTTACTTTACAGCTCCATGGAAAAAGAAATGCGTCCGTCCAAGGAGTACTATAAATATAATATGAGGTTAGACGGTAAAGTTACTTAACAGCTCACTGTATCATACTGTCATAGTGTTAAATGTTAAAATGCATAATTTTTAGTTTAATATAATATAAATTTGACAGTGAATATGAAATGGTCGAACCAATGGTATTTTCACTCAGAACCTTTTTACCGGGGAAATTTAATTTAATTTAGTTTTTATACAAGATATTTTATCATATCTCTAACCGTTCGTCTAATATAGTTAAATAACCGTAAATAATCATGATTTATCAAAATTAACTAAATATTTTGTATTTTATCATTTTTTTTTTCTCGGAAAATAATAGACTTAAAAGAAATTGAATAAATACATTTCTTATTGAGCTCATCACATTCTACATATTTTAAAATGCTATACATTTTTAGGCTAAGTTCAAAAAAATATAAAACTACCCACCGCTTTGGCTATTTTTCAACCCTTTTGGAGCACGCGATTGATCATGACCGAATTTGGCTTAAATTACTTTCTTAGGGTAATGAACGAAACGGCGGGGTGAGACATCAAAAATTTGGTAGTTCAAAAATAAGGACCACCCTACTGCTCGCTAGCACGGAAGCAAAAAGTCGTCCAAGGCGAATTATGTAAATATATGAGCTGTGACAAAAAATTGTATGTGTGGCTTGAGGCGACTTCCGCCCCTTGCCACACAATATATTATTGTTTTATATTAATAATTTATGGAGATACGGTGAATTTCATTTTTTTTTTTTTTTTTTTTAATTTAAATACAATTTTTAACGGTTTTTTATTTATAAATAAGTAATATTTTTTATAAAATCGTTTGAAAAATAGGCGAATGGTTAAAATGAAACGTCTATTTTTTTCATAATTCCAGACTATTGGTTTATGAAAACGTATTTAGTTTTCAAAAATCGGTTATCCCATCAAGAGGGTGCTAATTTTTTATCTAAGGGTCACTTACGACACAAATCACACTGCGAGTCACCACCCCAAATGGTGATCCTGTTTATCCTCGGTGATCACGCGCGTAATCCTTTGTCGTGTATGCGTAAACAAAATTCGTAACAGGATCGTAATATACTGCATCAGTGGTTCTCAAACTTTTACATACCATCTAATTTCGTGTAAAAAAACCTAAATTAAATTTCAATTTTTTTTGAAAAAATAACAATTATTATCTATGTAAATTATTACACATATTATACGTGTTAATATTTTATTAAAAAAAAAGCCGGACATACATAGAACCATGGGTGTTCTTCGATTCCTGGATGGGATACACTTGGTGAATGTATTGAAACGTTTAGAAACGATAAATTATTATTTCTTCAATAAAACGATTCTGCGAGAAGCTTCAGTTTTTATTCGAGACAATTTTACTTAAAAGTTACAAAGTTTGTTATTGTTACAAAAACTATTTATACGTCTATCTAGTATTTATCTAAATATTTTATTCATAAAATTTGGATGAAAAAAAGAGTTTTAAAGGCATTTTTGTTAAATTTTATGTAGTTTTCCCCAATTTTTGAAAAATATTGAGAATTTCAAAAAATAACCTATAAAAGTACAATTTACAAGTAAATTTTGATTATAAAAAACTTGGGTCATAATTTTGGACAAGTATTTCTCTACGAAATGTTTTTACAGTAAAAAAAAAAAATAAAAATAAAAATCATTGTAAAAACATTTATAGTTAAAAATTTCATATCTTCAAAAAAAAAAAAACAAAAATCAATAAGATTTACAGTATAAGGTTCTTAGTTTAAACTTTAAAATACAAATAAACTATTATTTTTTTTTTTTGGTGACACACCTAACAGTAATACGTGACACACTAGGGTGTCGCGACACACCGGGTGAGAACCACTGGACTATATTATACTCGTAACACAGAGGGGTAGAGAAGATTTCGGGCAGAAAAAATATCCGTCGCTCGAAAAGCGTAAAAAAGAAAAAAAAAATGGAAAAGGAGACTTATTTCAGTCGAATCGCACTCGGATCGAAAACAGGTTACATTTTTTATTTGGTTGAGTTCCTTTACAGGGTTCTTTGATGTGCGATTCTAATCTCCAGTCAAACGATTTTCTGATCATCCCTTAGACGTAGTCCGAATAAAAAATAAATAAATAAATAAATAAGCAGTTTATTTCCTTTCCGGTTCGTGATTGCAGCCTTTTTACGAAACTATACGATTATAACCTAAAAAAATAATGCTGTCCAAAACACGTTTGCTTTTAATAAAAACTTTCGTATCGGACTTTGTAAAGTTTTCGAATAGTATTAATTCAATCACGTACAAATTTCCAAGGCTGAGAAATAACGAGTTACTACGTTAATTTAGGATTTATGCTAGTTAAGTTACTTTTTTTTCAAAAAATAAATTCTGACTTAACGATTTGCTACATTCGTTCCCACAATATCAAATGACTTATCTGTTAATTTTGCTTTTTTATTTTTTTGTAGTCGCGTTGAGTTACTTTTCGTCTAGTGTAAAAATTGTTTATGCCTTCTTGAGTTTCGGCGTTTTATAGAATACCTTCAAAATCATTATATTAATTTTGTACTTCTTCTATTTAGTTTTGGAATTCTATGTAGAATGCCATAGAATTCAACACTTTGGCATTTACATAACATTATGTAATTTTATCGAAAATTCGAATTGTGTTTTGACATGGATTGTAAGTATCGAAAAAAAAAAAAGTAACTTTCTAACTAGGTTAAGTTATTTTTTTTTGTCCAGTTAACTTTTAACTCAAATTAGTTACAAAAAAAAAAATAATAATAAATATGAGTAATTTTTAACTTTAAACTTAATTTGCATTTGTTTAGAGTAACTTAAAAAATTTGAAAAAAAAAGAAATTCGCCCAATATTGCAATTTTTCGCGGGATATTTCCAGCTCAGGGGATATTTTTCCACGGGATACTTTTGACGTGTCACCCGTTCGACCCCATACGCTTCGTCATTCCCCGGTTTTATTCCATCCCGGGGTCACGTAAACATATCGTATTAAAATGCACCTCTCGATACCCCGCGCGCGCGCCAAAGTTTACCGATTACAAAAGTTGTACCCCCCCCTCCGCCGCCGCCTCTGCTACACACGACACGCGTTAGTGCGGTATTAAGTTACCGCAACAATATTTTCCGGTCTTCCGTTCGTTTCCCCAACGCAAAATATTAGAAAAGTAACACATTTCCCCACCCCCCCCCCCATGTATTATTATCGCCGCGTTATTAGTAGTTGTACAATGGCGCTTTTGAAATTTATGCGTATAAAATACATACAGGAGCATATTAAATTAAAGTAGAGGAGTAAAGTAGAAGTAAAGATATTTAAGGTAAATAGACAAGAAAGTCAGACATTCTTCGCTCGTCGGGTCAGATATTCTCGGCGGGTGTGTTGGAAAGGACGACTATTATTGTTCTCTTTATATTATTATTAACAGGATTCACTATTCAGAATCATATTTTTGAAAAAATGATTTATCGTTTCTTTAAAATTCAACACATCCACCAAGAGTACGCGAAGCAAAGAATACCCGTGGTGCGAAACATGTCCGGCTTTCTTGTTTATATATCTATATGTATTATTTATTTTGAAGTGAAAGGGAAACAATATAAATGTGTGGAGTATTTTCAAAAAATTCTTCGCGCTAACTTCTGTTTTTAATAGCATTCATGTTTTGAATAAACCGATTATATTTATTTGACGTACGTTTTCTCCTATCTGGTCGTCTATATATTTTTACCATTAGGGGGTTGAAGCCCCGTACCTCCCCCCTTAAGTCTACGCCCATCACGAGTGTATGTGTGTATTTTTTCCCCCTTGTTCTTCGGTCCCTTGAATAATAATAATAATTACAATAATAATAATGTCGTAATAGGCGAACACCATTTATTTTACTTCACACTCGGTGCACACGTACAATGCCAATACATACGCGATATTATATTAATTAAACGCCTAAATGGAAATCGAACGTATTTTCGATAGTCGATTAACAAAAAAATAAAAAAATGACGCGCACGGCGGCGTGTTATAGTTATATAATATTATCATGTCGTGGCGGTGACGTTGCTGGCCAGGTTTAATTACAATATTATTATTACCTGTGCGCACACGGAATAATTTGTTTTACAACTACTGCACTTGACTGCGTGAAGAACACTCACGAATATACATCATTGTCAACAATAAACTAATACTCGTGAACGCAGTGCTTGAATGAGAAAAAAATTAAAGGTGAGACGTATAAGTCTGCACAAAAAAAAAAAAAAAAAATTGAGTCTCTCCGAAAATTGTAACATATAACCATTGGGGGGGGGGGAGGGAATTTTGGAAAAAAACTAAATGAAAATATTTGAATTAGAAGGGATACTCCGTCCCCTCACGTCCTCCCCAAATCAAGCACTGCGTACAGTGACACATACAGGATTTTTTTTCGGGGAGGGTTATTAAAATATTTGAATCAATCTTTATCATATATCATTATGAACTACATAAATTACAGATGACTGTCTGTTTGATTGCTAAACCACTGTAATAGCTAGTTAACCCATGAAATAAAACGGTGTTTTAAAAGTAAAATAGAACAAATTTGTTTACCACCTACCAAAAATCGCAAATTTTATAGAGCCCGAGATAAATCAAAATTTTAAAACGATATCACGCGTTAAAATTAGATGAAACCATTTGTTCTTTATGCTTTGAAAATGGTTTCTCTCATAATTACAGTAAAACTTAAGTAAAATGAGGTAATAACGCTTCGTAAATCAAAAAATATTCCTCAATTCCACATAAAAAACCTAACTTGGGATAAAAAAATTTCAAAGAAAAAATAATTTTCATATTTTTTTTCAAATTAGATACCATTTTATATGACTACCGCACAAAACGATTTACACAGTTGTTTTCAGAATCAAAAAATAAATTATAATTTAGAATAAAAACAAAATTGAAATTGGAGAGATGGGTGGTAAAAAGGATTTAAAACAAGAGAACCACAGTGTCCAGGTAGGTAATTGAATACTGATTTTCTGTGTGAAGGCACATTAAATTATGAAAATGTTCTGAATACAGATTAGTTTACACACAAACGTTATTAATACAATAATACACGTAATAAACGCAATACTAAATGAAAAAATTTCGAGAGGGGTTATGATAACCCCTTGATTTCCCCTCCCCCTCCCCTCTGGGTGCACCACTGACTGCGTTCGGTATGTTATACATATTTTTCTCAATCAACTGCGAGTTGAACCGCGAGTCGTGTGTATCAATGGCGGCGTTTTCGAATAACATTGTTTTTAAGAGTATTTTTTTTTTTTTTTTTTATATTTGTTTATATTTTTATTTATTTCGTTTTCGCATAATATAACGCCGTGCGGCCTGACAAATGGTCCGGTGATAAATTACACGAGATTTTATTCGCCGCGGTTATACCCCGTGGGCATTCCCCGGAATATCATAATAAATCACTAGCGGTTTTTCGACCTCGTCCGCAGGCAACATAAACATTTCTATCAAAAAACGTGCGAGTAGTTATTTTAAATTACGGGGTAAAAACATATTTCATTAAAAGCTTACATAATATATATATATATATATATATCTGATTTTTCGCCGGAAATATGTGGTTCCCGAATGTCGTCTATAAATTCAAATTTATCGCGTCTCCGCGGACGAGGACGAGGACGAGGAGGAGGAGGAGGAGGAATTAAATATGAAAAAGCTCGTTGATTCTAATGACACCGCGGAAAATATACGCGATATTTATAACGATAAGCGTTCGGGGAAAAATCGTGTACAACAATAATTTGCTCGTATAAACAAATAAAAAAAATAGAGAGTGGGAAATAAAATTTACAACCCGCGCGACCGTTAGCGCGTATATATTATTATAACGACATTGTTTATAATGTTTTTTTTTAATAAAAACCGCAGTCGAATCGAAAAGGTCGAATCGGTAATAAAAAATCTAATTACGTTAAAACAATAATAATAGTACGTTATTATAATAGCGCGCGTTATTATACTTTCACACTCGTTAAACACGCGGGTACACCGCGCGTTTTAAACAGTACTCGTGTTTTTTTAATTAAAACTAATTTCCCGCCATTATAATAATAATAATAATAATGATAATATTGTACAGAAACGCGTTTTATGAGAAACGAAAATAAACCGTTTTGAAAAAACAAACATCAGATTCCTGCGTGTATAGTCATTATCGTTACACCATAATTTTAAGCGTTTAATTCGTTAAGAATTTCATAATATTTTTTTGAATTATACATTTTAATACAAGCTATACTACTCGATAACCAGTGTTGAGAATTATCTAGATAAATAGTCAACTGTCTTTTATCTCTCATCTAGGTAATAAAAAACAACAATCGTTCTTCGTCCTGTATCTCGGATAAATAACAGTTTAATCTTAACTTGTCATATTTTGTTTAAATTTCTTTTAGATTCTGAACGAAGTGAAGAAGCTAGTGTTTTTACAATGATGTTTATTTTATTTTATTTTATTTTTTTTTCTATGTACAACTTTTCGTATGGAAATACTTGTCCAATAGTTTAGATCAGCAACTTTTTTAAACCGGATTTACCTCTAGATGGTACTTTAGAGAGGTCATTTTATGAATTTCTCAATTCTTCAATTTTTTTTTTTTTTTGAAAAAACTACCCAAAATCTGACAAAAACGACTCGGAAACCATTATTTTTTGATCCGAATTTTATGAAA
>JAIPRM010014611.1:0-10651 GCA_025469315.1 Stegophylla sp. TES_Ste_2020
TGGAAAAAACTACCCACAATTTGACAAAAACGACTCGGAAAACCATCTTTTTTTTGATCCGAACTATATGGAAATTGCGTGCTGCACTTGACACACGAAATCGTGCGCACGCCCATGAATATTTTTATCTTAAGAGTTGAAGGTTGGTAGATTAAAAATTATACTGTACAAGCGCTTGAACAAAGTTCAAACACTACACTGACGTCTCGAGACATTTAATAAATCGTTTGGCACGAGTCAAAACACAGTAATTATTACACTGAACTAGTAAGTTTTCATGGTTTTTGTGCTTATTCCACTTATTACCTTTCTAGAGATGTTTAATTTTTTTCATGATTATTTATTTGATTAATTATACCAAAAATCTACATAATATTATAAAATAACTATTAAAATATTTGAAAACAAAAAAAAAAAAAAATGGTTGTTCTAGAGGTTTTTCATGAATTTTACTGTTTCTTGAATTTGTGCACTCAAAATTTAACGCAAAATTACTGATATGCTATGTAAGTATCTTTCTTCCGATAATGATTCTATTATAACCAATTTACCAAATCTTTATTTACCATTATTACCAAGTCTTTTTCATTTTAACGTGTCACTTCTCATTTTGAGAATTTTTTCTCCGATTTATATTTTAAAATATGATAATTATGACTCATAATTTATGAGTAAAATTGACAAAACATGAAGTATCGTTTTAAAACATAAGCTCAACTCGTTTGAAACTAATTTTTTTTTTTGTCTTAACTCCATTATGTCAAATGCTCAATTCATAGAGTTATTTTTAGAATAAAATATTATGATTTTTTTAAAGTAAATTAAAATTTGTAATCTGTTATATAATTTTAACCGAAAACTCGATAATATGTCCTATCATTGTATATTGTATATTTTAAGAATAATTATAATTTATTTATATTAACTGTAGTATGTTTTTGATGTTTACATTTTATATTCGAAGTTTTGAAGAGACATTAAGTGGGGGTGAAATAATTTACAGCCCATTTGTAATCTAATAAAAATTAGTAAATAAGTAAATAAAAATAAAGATTTTTGTAATTTTTTTAGAAACCTAAAACTAATAATAATACCAGAAACATTTTACATATTTTCTCACCCATAGCGTAATACTGACATAAAAAATTTCAACAAAATTAGACACTACTACTTAAAAAATATGTCTTTCTTTTTTATTTTTTTTTTTTTCCAGTTACCATGGTAGCACAGAAATTTTGGTCGTTAGTTTTGGTCGTTCTCTTGATGACCTCGGACGCCCTGACGGATCCTGACGTGCCCAGGATTTTCTGCACAGAATGTTTTAAAATACTCGTGGCTTGTTACCACTTGGCCGGTTTCACTTACGGTACAATCGATCGAGGGACAATCGCTGCGAATCCAGCGTTAACTGCTTGCCATTCCGCATATGCAATTTGCCAATCATTGTGCTAGACATTGTGGTCGCCATTTTTTTTTTTTTTTTTTATACCACTCCGAAGAACGAAATAATAACAAAAAAAACATGTTTCGTTAATAAAACGGCCAAAGAGAAGATTTTTTATTTTTATTTTTTAATTTTTTTTTTTTTTTTGATACGTGCACATTTTCGTATAGAAATACTTGTCTAAAAGTTTCAACTAGTAACCTTTTGAATTAACATTTTGCTCCTATATGGTATTTTAAAGAGGCTATTTTCAAACATTTCAAAATTGTTTTTTCAAAAATCAGAAAAAGTACTCAAAATCTGACAAAAAAAAAAAAAAAGACTCGGAAACCATTATATTTTTTCAATCCAACCTTTATGAAAATTTAAACATAGATAGACAATAATATAAAAAATATTTAAGAGCTAGAAAATAAAATGAATTGTTTAAATATTGAATTAAAAAATTTAACACTATTTATTATCAAAATGTTTTTATTTTTGGTAAAATTGTCTTTTTTTTCTTATCTTTATTTATTAGCTAATAAAAAGTAAAGTAAAGTAAAATTAATCAAATAAAATATAAACAAGAAAACTGGACATAATTTGCACTGTGGGTATTCTTCGCTCCTTTGGTCAGATAATCTTAGTAGTGTGTGTGTGTGTAGTGTGTGTGTGTGTGTGTGTTGAAAATGACGACTATTATTGTTCTTTATTAACATATTTTGCTCAGAATTGTATTATTGATTTATCGTTTCTTTAAAATTCAATACACCCGTCAAGAGTATTCCACCTGACGTGCGAAGAACACCCCGACGAGCAAAGTGCACACTTTTTTTTTTTTATGACTTGACTTGTTCAAAAAAATTTTCTTGGATAATTCTAAAATACCCATTTTTTAGAACCACTTATTAGTAAATGGGAGATAAAAATAATTTCGTAATCAATTGAATTTTAAATGAATGAAAGTATTTTCTATTTTCAGAAAATTTAACAAATTGTATTAATATAGGGTTTTTAAACATTTTAATAGGTAACAAATAATATTATTATTAGAAGTTTCAATTAGATCCGATTATTTAATTATCACTGTACGAATACTGTGCACATCAATTTTATTCTATTTTCGGAACAAAATAATGGACATAATAACGAGAGAACACATTGAGATGTTTTTTTCTAGTAAAATAGTTTTAATAGAAGCAAAGCAAAGTTTAGTCTGATATTGAGAGTATTACAAGAGGAGTTATTTGAGACAACATTGAAAATTTTTGAGCGATTATTGAACGAGAATAACGAGAACGACCTTTGTAGATGGCTTATTACAACCGTAAAGGTGAAAACATCAAAGAGTATTACTTACAACCTTTTCATGTAACTTATAATTTGTTAAATTCTCAATTTTATTCACTTTTTTGTTTAGTAATTTTTAGATTTCAGAATAATTATGTAATAGAAAACGATATGAAATAATATCAAAACATTTTGGATAGTAGTTTTAAAAATACAATACATATTTTTCCTGGAAATGTAAAATAATTATTAAAGATCATGTTTATTAGAAATCATGTTTAATGATCATATTTATGGAATAAAATGTAAAAAAAAATAAAAATTTTAAATATTTCTAAAAAAAAAAAAAAAATGAATAAAAAAACAATTTAAATTTTTTTGCCAAATCATTAAATTAAATTACATATTATCAGTGGTGCAAGGAGGTAGACCCCTGATTCAGATTTATTTTAGTATAAAATCTTTATAGGTCTTGCCTGTCCAAGTTTTACAAGAAAATAGTATTTAAGAATCTTCATTATCTCAAGAAATATTGCAATGGGTAAATTGTAGTTAGATATTGTTGAACAATAAACTTACACAACTTGATTGCGCAATAGGACGTAGGGTATAGATATATTTCAATAATAATAAAAAAATCAACATGTAAAATAATAAAATTAAAAAAAATGGTTTTACTCGACAAATTAAATATTCACATTAATTTTATATTTCACATTAATAAGTGTGCTAAAACCAATAATTTCACACATTGACTGCATAATATATAATATAATAAAATATGAAACATTAACCTAAATAATAATTAAAACCATTTAAATTCAAAATGTTTTTATTAAATTTACTTGATGCGTTTTAATAATAGGGAAAGAATTTACTCGATTCTAGTCTTTTTTTGAAATAATTTAACGTGAAACTCTCGTGTTACAGTTATAGTATATGTCATTATAATATCAGTAACTAGTAGGTATCATAATATTATTATTATAAAGAATCTATTAGAAATGCTTATGCGTGCATAATATCATTGTTATCAGGTGTTTCTGATAGAGTTTCGTGATTATCGATGTTGTACATTTGATAATAACCTGTTGCAGCGTTGCTAAATAAATTATAATTAATGGTCGAATATTCATCGTGGATTACTCCGCCCGCGAGGTCGAGACTCTCGCCGGAGTGGATTCCGCGTGTAATAAAATCATCGCTTTCCGTTGAACCGAGTATTCCGTCAAACTCTTCTTCGTCGATAACCTCGTGTTGATGATGAACCATAGAGAACGTGAGATCTAGCTGATCCATATAGTCTTCGTCGAAAAAAACCACCGTCGGAGAGGGCGGCGGTAATTCTGGACTGTTCCTTGATGATAATTCTGTCGGATTAAAAATATTATTTTGAAAATTTATTTCACATCAGAGAACAAAAATATATCCACTAATGGTGCATTAAATAGTTACGAGTGGGACAGAGGACTTGTAGCATTTGCAAAATTTGTTTTGCTTAGTTACAAAAGTAGCAGAGTACGAAATAAATACGTTTCGTGCTTAGTTACAAAGCTAGTTTCGAAATTTTATTTTGCATATAAATGCATGTTTTGAGTATTTTTTTATACTCTATTTTAAACTTTTTGACACATATTTAACTTATTTCAATTTTTTCCACGCCGACGTTTTTATTTCAATAAGAAATAATAATGAAAATTAATCAGCTGCGATCAGCAGAAAAAAATATCGGCGATATATAGTTTTCAAAAATGTAATAAATAAATAAACCGTTTTTAAACATTTGCTGCATTGATCAGGGCCCTCCCCTCTCTCTGCCCCTTGGCTATGCTTTTATGGTCATATACCTCATAAGTGATAATAATTATTAATAGCGATAAGTTTTTCAGAGATTTATTAGGCAAAACGCGTACTTGATACCCAAGTAGATTATTATTTTTTTTAGTAAAGCTCTATTTCCAAAAAATAATGTAGTTTAATTTAAGTACCTAGCACGCAAATCGACGGTTCATCAGGATCGGATTCCGAATCGGTGAGATTGAAAAGTTCATCGACTGGAAACGTTTCGTCTTCGATTCTCGCTGGAGTTGACACTGCAGCAGCTAAGGTTTCAAAAGTCGAGTCGTCGATTTTGATTAAAACATCGCGTAACGACACTGACATACCAATACTATCTAAATGAATAAAAGATTTTTTCAAATTACAGACAAAATTGACGTCTAATAGTTTAAAAACGTCTTTACAGCAGATATTATTAAAATTACTAAGTATAAGAAATGCTACTTATAAGTCGTATCCCCAAACGAAATGGCAGTAATTGTGTTTTTACATTTTTTCATGAATTCTATTATTCTGTTTTTGACACATTATTTGTAGTAGATATTTTGGATTTTTACAATGAATTTAATGTTTATTATTATTATTTTTTTTTATTTACTATTTTTAGATTCTGAACGAAGTGAAGAAGCTTATAATGTTTATTTTATTTTTTCTCTTTCTGTAAACACTTTTTTGTATAGAAATACTTGTCCGAAAGTTTCGTTCAGTATCTCTGTAGGACCGGAATCACACCCAGATGGTACTTTAAAGAGGTCATTTTTCAAATTTCTCAATAACTTTTCCAAAAATGGGGAAAAACTGTCGAAAAACGGCAAAATACGCAATTACCGAAATTTCCGTAAAACTGAAAATTACTTTTTGACATAACTTCTAAAATAATACAGCTAGGGTCTTGAAATTTTCACTAACCACTAAAAATAACTACGAGAACATGTCATAAAAATTTCAAAAATTTTGAGTCAAGTACACCATTTTGAAAACTTCGGAAATTTCTCATTTTTTGTTAGTTTTTATGTAATATAATTTTTGATTTTTGATATTAAGATTTGAAAATTAAAAGAATTAAACATTTTACAAGGGTTTGATTGCAAAAAAAAAAGTCAGAGAAAGTACGGATAAATTACCTATTTTATTACATAATTTTTATTAACACACAAAAGGTTGAGAGGTTGATCGGTAATGTTTTATTGCATCTTTTTAATTATTGTTGTTATTATAATTATCGTAATATTAATGTTAATTGACAGGACAGGTGGTATGTATAATAATATAATATTTTAATAGTTTTTTTTTCACTTATTTGATTAAATATCCTAATAGCCAATCAGGTATTAACATAGTTTCGACCAATGACAATCGTTTTGATTTCAATAATAAAATAAAATTCATAGCAACCGTTAAACCGTCGTCTCGTCAGTGTTCAAACCGATGCGGCAAGGAGAGGTCGTCTCGCTGATCGGTTTCACTCACTCTCCTTCTCCCTTTTTCTCTTTATCTTCTCTCTCTCTCTCTTTCTTTTTCTCTTCTCTCTCTCTCTCTCTCTCTTTCTTCTTACTTAATCTGTTTTATCTATTATGTGTACATTTTTATTTATTTATTATTTTTTTTTTTGACACCTTGTTTCCTCGCGTTATTCGGTTCGCTGAAGGTACGCGTGCGTGATGGTGGAAAGAGCATCGGTAATTCGCAGTTAACAACCTGTGTGGTTGCTTAAGTGGCCTGATGCCGTGCACTGGACGTAATCTTAATAATGTGAGGGTACATGAGTGTTTTTTTAACTTAAATTTATAAGTACACGTAGTATTTAAAACGGAATTCGTGTGCGCGTTAGGTAGGTTAGGCAGGTTTAGGTAGGTAGGTAGGTAGGTAGGTCCCTTCCATGAGCCCACCTTGTCGTGGTGGAGGGGCTCATGCCTTTAGGGGCATGCTAACGGGCTCACTATTTGAAAAAAAAATGTTGGTCATTTTTCTAACACTTTTTTTTTCATTAATTCTTTTCTACTTTTCTTTGTTTATTTAGATAAAAAAAAAAAGTAAAGTAAAGTATAGACAAAAAAACCGGACATACATCAAACCACGGATATTCTTCGCTCTTCGGGTCAGATACTCTTGGTGGGTGTGTTGAATATGGCGACAATTATTGTCCTTTATATTACTAACTTCCTATTTGTTCCGAATCGTCTTACTGAAAAAATGATTTATCGTTTCTTTCAAATATTTTACACACCCATCAAAAGTATTTGACTCGAGGAACGAAGAATATATCCATGATATGAAGTTTATCCGGCTTTTTCATATTTTTAATTGTTTATAATTGTGGTCTTTGGCATTTATACAAAAATTGTTGTTTCATATCTAGTCAATAAAAGTTACTGCCGTTTTCGTGGAAACACGGAGAAAACTATGCTTTATCAAAATATGTGATAATCAGAAAAATGTGTTTAAAGTGTAGTGCTGCCTCTTTTGTTTGGGGTTTTAGTTGCCAAATATTTACACAGGGACACTTTTAATTCCCTCCCAGTAGTCCCATTATCCGCTTAAATGTTATTTTTATTATACAGCCGGGTACTAATTTTATATTCTATCAAATTTTTAAAACAAATACCAAAAGTTTTGTCGATGACCTTAAATTTATCCTTGATTTCTGAAAATTCTTCTACTGCTAATGCTTCTCCGTACCCATATTCACTGCATGTCATGACGTCTTCACCGTCAGATAATTCGACATTTTTCTCTCTATCGAAATTTGTTATTTTATTTAAAAAAAGTATTTCGTATAAAATAAATCTATGGATAATATTTACTTATCACTTGTATAATCTTCTGCGTGATTTTTCGAATCTGTATCGTTCTCGGATTTCCGACGCTTAGAAAACGTCGCGTGTTTGTTGTACTTACTGGAATCCGTGAGTTCTTTAGTTGATTTGTCACGCGTATCTCTGAACAAAGCGATTTTCGATCCACCGCGGTTAGAGTAGTTATAATTTTCCTTTACTTGAAAATTAAACTGACTTTTTCTTTTGATATCTTTTTTTGAATCGATTTGCGTTGTCGGCGGAATAAGATTTGTTGTCGTTAGTTTACTACGAAATCAACCAATTAAAGGAATTTATTGAAACTCTATTAAAATAATCTGAAATTAACATACTTGTTGGATGAAAAATTTATTGAACTCTTTGGTCTTATTCGATTAGGTTTTGGGATCGTTTTCAATTCACCGTTATCTAACATTCCAAAAGGAGTCGAAATCGGTCTCATTTTTTTTTTTATTTCTGCCGACATAGTGAATCCAAAAGATGACGCCAATCCTTTTGGTGTTGAATGACGTTTGCTCGGGTTCTGATAATCCTGAAATAAACATCGGAATAAACGAATCCATAAATCTACAAAAACTGTTTTATAAAAACGTTAGTAATGATTATTGTGTAATACACCAATAAAAATGATGACACCATTGGTCCTGTGATATAATAAACATAGCATAAACAAAGCTATTTTAAACATTTTTCAACTCATGTTATTCATTTTACCAAAGAAAATTATTAACACTAACTCCTGTTTTTATTGTTATTACTATTAAATGATAATATGAACAATAGGATTTTTAATAAATTATTGTTATACTATTATTATGTGTGTTATGATGGAATATATCACGTCATGGAACAAGTAAAATTATCGAAATTTTTAAGCGAATATAAAATGACATTAATTAATATATAATATGTTGTATACTGGTACGAAAATTACAGTGCTATGTTCAAAGTACTCCCATTTTACACAGTAGACGATCTATTCGAACCGTATTGTGCGAAAATAATAAAATCATTTAATATAATTTCGGTAGGTAGGTAGTTTAGATTTTTTGAAATGTAGATTTACAAAAAAAATGTGGAAAAAAGTGAGTAGGCCCGGGCCTACCTACATACTACCCACTGGCTACGCCTCTGCTAACACCTAATTAATTCGCGATTTTGTAAAATATAATCACGTACATAGCTACAAATATTTTATCTAAATATTTCTGATTAAAGTTTTATCGTGTAAATTCTTAATAATTATGAAAAACCTAAAAAATTAGGAAACTAAATGTGTCTAAGAGATTATTATCATAGCAAAGTACAATGTTATAATATTAAAACAATTAAAATTATTTTTTATTTTTATTTTACCAACCAATCTCGTAATAAATACGAACGTTAATACGTATAATATTATTATCATTATAAAATTAATGTCGTGATGTTAAAATATTTGTATGTAAAACAATACAATTTTATCAATAATACATTGTTTTAAAATCAGTTATCGTTTTATTTTTGGTCGATTGATTAATAAAAAAAAAATCCGTAATATACCTACAACAGCTCTAACACAGTAGTACAGAATTCATAAACACGTTAGGTTAGGTTAGGTCATAAATAATAAAAGATGAATATTAATAATACATATTAAATTTATATATTGATAAATTAATAAATATAAATAAATAAATAAAATAATATATTATACAATACAATTTTTAAATATTTTGAGTTTTTACAGTAAAATTTATGTTTTATAAGAGATTATTTTAGCATTTTTGCATATTAAGTAAATTTTTAAAGCATAAATGCATGCATATTTTAAGTATTTTTAGAGCTATAAGTCCCTAGCTCTAATAATGATGATTTCAGGAGTCCGACCAATCACAAGCTATCCAATAGGTACAAACGATCTGTCGTGAGATCACTATTTTATCAAAACCAATAAAATGTCATAGTTCGCGTAAGAACGAATAGGTTAGTGCATTTTCTGTGTGTTCATACTGTTGATAGTGCTCCGTTGTAATTATCAATATAGCATTTATTTTGTTATGGTCAATTTATTAAACAAATTTCCATAAAAAAAAAAAAAAAATGTGCATCTAGACCAGGGATTCTCAAACTGTGATACGCGGTACCCCTTGGGGGTACTCGAAATTTTTTAAGGGTACGAGTCTGGCCAACAAACCTTTAAATTAAAATAGAGGAAAAAACTCTAAAATCTATAAGTACCTTTCTCACTTATTTCTTTGAAAATAAGCGATATTAGTTTTTAAAATGTTTTGTGGATCAGTTTTTAATAACTTAATCTTAATAGAATAAAAATGTATGTAAGTCTTAAAAAATTTTCAAAAAGATTTTAGTTTAGTAACTAAGAAGGGTTACCCATTACCCAAAAAATGTATTTGTAAAAAGGGGTACAGTGTTCATAAAACTTTGAGAATCCCTGATCTAGACCAGTGGTTCCCACTTAGCATAATGCCAAGGACCCCTAGCTAAAGTTTAAATTGGACCTGGAACCCCCTTCTATGAATATGCTTGTGGGAATTCCCTGCTTTCTGCACATGTCTAATATGTTTCAATTTAATCTAAACATGAAAATTTAAAAATGTTCTTTTTATAATTTAGTTCAATAAACACACCTGTTTGTAATAATATGAATACACATTTTCTCAAAAAAAAAAAAAAAAAAATACAATAAAAATAGATGATTTTATCCTGACTAACAAAATCGTGGACCCCCTAACATCAACCGACGGACCCCCGGGGGTCCGCGGACCACCAATTGGGAACCACTGATCTAGACTATCGCGGTCACCCGCGCTAATCAGTTTTCGGATAGTTCGTATAGTAATATTTTGATAGTAAAATAATTATCGTTAAAGGCGATAAGCTCACAGAATATTCTGTCGTAGGATGACGTGTTATGTATGTCGCTCACACGACCTTCCTTCACGCTCTGAGCTCTTTTTTACAAATCCATTTGTAATAATAATATATTATGTTAATTGACATTATCTGCAGTTAATATTAAAAGGAAACCTTATTTATTGACGCGTTTAGAATTTTTACCGTGAATCCAGATTAAACGAACGTTATAAAACGTACATTTTTGACCATACGTAATTTTAATGATCACGATAATAGTTAAAATATATACATATTCAGTGGCGGATACAAGGGGAGGGCACTAGGGGCAATTGCCCCCCCCCGTTCAAAAAATAGGTGTTCTGACTGTAAGAAATAATAAAAATGTATAATCATTTTTTTTTTTCTTTATACTTGGTTTTGT
>JAIPRM010014612.1:0-10651 GCA_025469315.1 Stegophylla sp. TES_Ste_2020
TTCGTTCAGAATCGTTTTACTGAAGAAATGATTTATCGTTTCTTTAAAATTTAATACGCCCGTCAAGAGAATACCACCCGTCGTGCGAAGTACACCCATCGTGCGAAGTATGTCCGGCTTTTTTGATTTAAAATTTATGAAAACTTAAACATAGGTAGACAATTAAATTATGAGAAATAGGTATTTTGGTGCAAGAAAATTTTAAAATTGTGAAAAAAAATATTGGATATTTTTCTTGAGTGAACGCTTTTTTTTCGTACGGAAATACTGTCCTAAAGTCTCGACTAGCAACTTTTTGAAACTGGATTTGCCTCTAGAATCTAGATGGTTCTTTAGAGAGCTATTTTTTTGAATTTTTCAATTATCCAAAATTCGAAAAAAGGGCCGGAAACTATATTTTTTTAATCCAAACGTTATGAAAATTTAAACGTAGATAGATAATAATAATAATATATAGGAAATATTTTGAAGAAAGAAAATTTTGAAAATGTAGAATAAATTATTAATACATTTCTGTTTAATAAGCAAGTTCATCACTTTTTTAATTTCCTCCTATGTAGGGACTTCTCTCAGATTTGTCCATTTAAACATTTCTACTTCCTTGTCGAACTGACACCACTGCTCGAAATATTCTTTAATTGTCTTATAAAAATCAGCCACTGTGTTTTTCACATTTTTTTTGTTAAATAATCTTACCTACTAACAATACCAATATGTTTTTGGTTGTTATGAATACATTTTTGCTATATTTTAGTGAAATAAAATCCCATAGATCGAAATCGGGACACTTTTAGATTTTTTGGACAGAGTGTTTGAAAGCGGAACTGTCCCGCCCAAAGCGGGACGTACGGTCACGTTATCTTTACCACACATTTTGCTTACAATAGAAGATGAAGTAGATCTGACTTGATAATTTACAATGCAAATTCACACGAGTATACTCACAAGTTCAGTATTAAATATTCAGCTTATACGTGAGAAAGTGTAATAGGTAGTTGTTTTGTAGATGAATCAATATTCAATATGCCGTTACCACGATTTTATATTTTATACATTATATTGTAATACAATATGAAGATATGACTAATTTTATTGTGGTGCAAATTTGTAGTGTAATTCTATGTAATTATTGGCAACAGTTATTTTTTTTAGTTAATTTGATTCATAATAACTGTTAGGTAATTATTCAACTTAAACCCCCGATTCAAAGTTCTAACACCAGATATTATTCAAAAATTACGGTAAGATTTGCATGTTTATTTTATGTGATTGACCCTGAGTAAATAACAAATTAAAAAACAATAAACTTTTTTACTACGTAATCGAAAATCTTTTGAGAATTCAAATTTACTGCATTCATCTTGTCATCGTTAGTTCACTATACAATTAAATTAAGAAAGATTGTAAAAATCAAAAAAGTCAAACACCGGAAAATAATTTGTAGAAACGATTATTTTGAAATCGTTTTTCCTAAAAAATTTTCTAACTTTAAAAAATAATTGAAATTTTTAACTTTAAGATTCTCTAAGACTTAATGTGCTCTTTTTGATACTAAATATTTCAAAACTTATAGAGCTTTATTTCATTGTTCTTTTTGTACGTTAATTGTTGATGGTCTTATGTTTTACTCTGTGGTCTTAATGTCTTAGTCTTTGTTAATTTTGAAAACCGCTGTTTTCTCTTAAGAATAAACTTAAGATTTGTAATTTTTACATTTTATCGCAATTTTTTCCTATTTTTACTTTGCCGATTTTATATTCCATTGTTATATTTTCTTGTATAAATCCTTTCCTGAATATTATTTTTTTTTTTTTAGAAATATTTTTCTTTTAGTATAATTTTCCTTTCAAAAATGTATTCCTGAATAATATTTTCTTGATTTCCTACGATATATTTTCCCATGAATAACTCACTTTCAGTTAAACATAGTTATCTACTGTGAGCTTTAATATTGAGAGTATCAACTAACGATTTAGGTATAATGATATTAGATGCCGTAGATAACGAGTAACATAGGATTAGGCACATTATAACACATGTATTATTTCAATTACATTTAATGTATTAAAATATACAATTTCACAATATAAATATATATTTTTCGCAATGTATACAATATAATCTATATTATGTGTGCATTCTTTTGAAACTGCAGGCAATGGGATTTCATGGAGGGTTTTGAAGCGTTAAAGTTTAATGGCTTTTGGCCATTCGGGAGAGGATGTACCGGCCACGCCTATCTGGCAAACGATATATAACTTACAATGAATTAACGACATTATTTGGACCCATTAGTTATCCAAAATTACTTTTCTTCGAATTCCCCGTTGTGTCATTTTCAAATGCACTTCAGTTTAGTTATTAGTCTTGATCTAGTATGAAGTCAAACCGTATATATATATTACTTATACAAACACACACTTACACATTGTATTTTCCTTATACGATCAACTTCGTCGCAATGTTTTCGTTTACGCATTAAATATAGTGAAGCTCGTACTCAAAAGAAACAAAACGTCATTGATGATAATGATGATAATAATATAAGTAATAAAAAATAACGACCAAAAACACCGGACATACTTTGCACTACGGGTATTCTTCACTGCCCGAGTCAGATACGCATGTTGGATGTGTTGAATTTTAAAGAAACGATAGATTATTATGAAAATGATGATTTTATATATATTTCATAACTTAATATACTAATGAATAATTATAATACGTTTTTCATAATTAATATGTATATTTTTTTTTATCGATATCCCCATTTTTATTGCTTTTTTTAAAGCTTTTTTAGAAGATTTGTTGAGCTTTATTGCTTTATTTTAAGTGTCTTTTTTTTGTTTTTTATTGCTTTAAAAGCCGTACTCTAAATATAAAAAACAATAATATTCGTCATTTTCAACATACTCAACAAGAGTATCTGACCAGTAGATCGAAGAATACCCGTAGTGCGAAGTATGTCCGGTTTTCTTGTCTATACTATGCTTACTTTATTTTTTTTATCCAAAAAAAAAAAATAAATAAAGAAAAGAAAAAAGGTGTTAGAAAAACTTACCAAACTTTTTATTTTCACATTTTCAATATTTTTTTGCCATTAAATATTTCTCATATTTAGGGCTAGGATTTATATGCAATAAAAAATGATGAAATTTAATATGCATTTCGTTTATTAAAAATATGCAATAAAAATATGGGGAAATATACCAAAATAATATTACTAAATAAACACATACAAGAGAAAAATATTTTATTTTGCATCTCGGATATTCTTCATTTCTCAAGTAGAATACTCTTGTGGGCATATTGAATTTTAAAGAAACAATAAATCATTTCTTGAATAATACAATTCTGAGTGGAGCTTCGACTTATTCAAGACAATTTTACTTAAAACTTAAAAGTATTTTTTTACTCGGCCAGTTTTGTATTTCACTAATCACTAAGAAAAGTAAAAATTTTCAATTTTTTTTCACATTATCATAATATTTGTGCTCCCAAATTTGATCGTCTATCTATTTTTAAATTTTCATAGAGTATTGATTAAAAAAAAATTTGTTTCCCAATCTTTTTTGGCAAATTTTGGGAAGTTTTTTTCAAATTTTGAGAAAACTATTGAGAGTTAAGAACAACTACTTCTCAAAAGTACCATCTAGTGACAAATTGTGATTTAAAAAGTTAGTACATGATTTTATCGAAATTGTAAATTTGTGTATTTTTGTACAGCTATGAAATGTCATGTAATGAAATATACCATAAAACATACATTGCATTAAATATACGGAAATATGAAAAAAAAAAAAAAAACACCACTATTTATCTCCAGATGAGCTGATTCATGCCGACAAAAGCAGTAATCAGAAGCTGCAAAAAATATATGTACCAATACATATAAATCCTAGCCCTACTCATATTATTGTCTATCTATGTATAAATTTTCATAAAGTTAGAATTAAAAACCGAGACATACTTCGCACTACGGATATTGTCCACTCCTCGGGTCAGATACTCTGTGTGTACAATTTTAAAGAAACGATAAATCATTTCTTCAATAAGACAATCCTGAACGAAGGAAGTTAATTATATAAAGAACAATGATATCGTAATTTTCAATTCACCCACCAAAGAGTATCTGACCCGAAGATTGAAGAATATTTTTGGTGCAAAATATGTCCGGCTTTCTTGTCTATACTTTACTTTACTTCACATTTTTTTATCTAATAAATAATGAAAAGGACAAAAAAATCAATGGGGAAAAAAAGTGTCAGAAAATTTCCAAAATTTTTTTTTCACATTTTCAAAATTTTCTTGCACCAAAATGTTTATTATATTATTGTCTATCTGTGTTTGAATTTTCATAAAACTTGGATAAAAAAATTATGATTTCCAGGTCTTTTTTGACAAATTTTGAGTCCCCCCCCCCAAAAAAAATGAAGAATTGAAACGTTCAAAAACTTACCTCTCTAAAGTATCAACTAGAGGCAAATCCAGTTTCAAAAAGTTACTGTTCGTAATTTTTGGACTGTTTTTTTTACAAAAACGTGTATAAATTAAACAAAAAAAATTAAAATGAACATCACTATAAAAAGACTAGCTTCTTCATTTCCCTCACAATCTAAAATAAAATAAATTAAAAGCATGTCAATATTTTGAGATAAATCATGTTAGATAAATAATTGACACTACCTAACATTAGTGCCTATCAGTTTACGTTGAAAATTTTTAAATATCTATTAAACACCTATAGCTATTAGATTTATAAAAATAAAACTTTGTAAATTTAGCTGTGGTGTCAAAATCTATCATATTGTGTTTAACATCAATCTTGTTTTTTGATTAGTGTGTTCATGTTTACACTCGTACATTAATTAAAATTGAATTATGTCCTTGATGTTATTATTATTATTTTTATGGTATTAAATGTGTAATCCATGTAAAATGACTTACCATATTTAATTTTCATCAAACAAGTTTATTAACCTTTATAAACTGAATATTTTACAAGGTGATTCATTAAGCATATTCACCCCCCCCCCTTTTTTTTGGCCATAAAAATGAAAAAATTGGATTTTTATTTTTAAAAAAGTTAAGAAATACATAGTTTTTATAGTAATTTTTTTTTTCTAATGCTATCTTAAGGATGTGTTGTGGCGGTACAAACTTTTTTTTTTTAATGGAATTCCGCTATTTTAACAACATAATTTATTCAAGTAATTTTTCAGTGCATTTTGATATCAAAATTCGAACAAATCATTTTTGAATTATTCAAATTTAAGTATTAAGGATATTAGTTCCTCGGACTGTAACATAAGATTATTTTTTAGAAAATGATTATACCAGCTAAACCTAACTAATTAGTTGTTTAATTGTAAAATATAATCACGTACAACACACCTATGAACATATTAATTTAATATTTCTGATCAAAAGGTAATCTTTAAAAGGTGACATGAAAAATATTGATGGAAAACATAGTTTTTTTAGAAAAATTGAACACTCTTCTCTGAAAAAATAAATATTTTGAATTTTTTCGGCTAAAAAACGGAGTTAACACGCTTAATGAATTACCCTGTATGTATAATATGTTATTAAAAATAACATGAATTAATCATGTTTTCAAATTACACACAAATTATGAGTAGTACCGTTGTTTTTTACGATATTTTGATTACTTGTGTTTTATCTAAAGATCATTAATAATTACAACATTGGCAGAAAATCTTTCTCATTGATATTATATGTTGGCCTTTTTTGTATTATTTAGCTTATTTTCCAAAAAAGGCCAATTCATTATAATTCTTCATAGTTTATTTAAAAAAATATAACAAAAAATAATAGAAAAATACACTATAAATGCGTATATTATAATTTATAGTATATATTAAACATATTACATCACACGAGTCATATAATCGTGTAGCATAATAATTGTTATTTAAGTGCTAAACAAATAACTATTTGTTTAAAGTTGCAGCTTTACAGGTTATTGGTTATAATTTTAAAATAAAAATTATAACTATACATCTGAAAATCAAATAATATATACATGGATCCAGAGAAAATGTTTCGATAAATCGAAATTCTTAATAACACCAGAAAATAAAGGGTACCTACCTTATATGATAATTTATGATAACGCATTTTATAACTCGTTATTTAAAAATTTATTTGAGCTTCATTTTATTAAGTCTACTACATTTTTTTAGGATTATAATAGATATAACGTTAAGAAAATGTTTAATATTATAATACAAATTTGTAAATGAGCTCATCATTGACATTTACACTTACAAACAAACACTATATGAATAGACACTGTTTATTTCTTCATTGTAAACATTGAAGACTAAAGTTTCAGTCAGTAGTCACAAGTCTTTTACATTGTTATAGGTTATATATTATATAATATGAAATCTGTGTCTAAACTAATACACATTTATTTAAATAGTTATAGACACCCAAGTATTATAAATTAAATTGTAAAGTTCATTTTAATGTTTAATAGTCAAATTGTATAAAAGATACCTATTTTTAATTATATATAATTTATACAGAGTCCAGCATAAGTTTAAATAATACAAGTAATATTCTAAAACATAATTTATACATACACATTTACAATATTTTTTTACAGATGGTACAAAGAAAGTAACTTATGATGAAACTTATTCTAGCTTATGAGTCAGTATATATTTTATAAAACATGTTTAAAAAAAAGTATTATCTTAATGAAATTAAATGTTCAATATGGGAACACAACACATGATTATACTACTACTTAAGTAATATATGTTTATAATCAGGAATAGACAGAATTTATAATAAGTTACACAACTTTGCATATAACAAACACAAAATATATTTATAGTTCAGAGGCTATTTTTAAGTATTTTCCTTCTAAAAGGTAATTTACTAAAAAATAATTTATGTTTTACGTATAAGAAAAAAAAAATCTATTAAATATAGTGTACCTACCTACATGCTTAATAATATTTTTAAATGTGAAAAAACAATGTATTATCTATACTACTATATAAAATGAAGTCGCTTTTTTTTGTTCGGGATAAACTCCGAAACTACTTATTCAATCGTCGTACAATTTTTTTTAAATTAAAGAGGACATCACAGAGAAGGTTTAAGGCAAAAATTTAGTCCGATTAAGTTAATAAATAATTAGTTATTATTAATTAAAATAAACGTGTAAATTGTATACCTATATATATTATTGTACATATTGTACGGGCCACGAGTTTCCTGCTACCTGCAACCTGAACTTTTCGTTCGTCAAATTGTACTGTGTTTGATATCGGTGGTGTTCCGAGAAGTTTATCACACGTGACTAAAAGTGGTCTAAAATAAAAATAATTATTTAAAATCCAGAAAATAAATAGCAATTTATCTGAGAAATCTTGCAATAGCGAAGCATTGCCGGGTCAGCTAGTAATTTATAAAATAAAACACTCATTTTTTTATGATCATACAATAAATTTCTTTTATTTTCTTGTTCGATATACCTACCTGATATCGTAAATCTATCGAACAATATTTTTGAAAAACTAACTTTCCTTTTTGTTAATAATTGTTTAAGAAACAGTAATAAGGAGTAATAGGTAGATACTTAAGTACCTACTGCTTAAAATTACATTTATTATTGGTTTCTATTTTTGTATGAGTGTTATTATTATTATATTACTTATTACATCACGAAGATTACTTAATTTCCTCATCCCTGACGATTATTTTTTGTATTGATAAAAGGGTATAAATGTATAATCTACGTTTAGGTTCTATCTTTTATAAAATGTTATAAAAAATACAATATGGGAATCGTTTTATATTAACTGATCTCACGTCGAAAATAAATAATGATGACGGTATAGGTTTGGAAATTCAAGCTTATGGTTTATTTTAAGATTTTGTAAAAATCGTTGTATTCATTTAAAATGTTTGATGGTTTTCGTCTCTTTATGGAGTTTTATAAAATGTTTGTTTCTATTAGTATGCAATCTATAAAAAATCAGTAACTTACTGTATACTGTTATGGTTCGACTCGGCAGAAGTGTAGTGATGAATTTGACTGAGGGAGGTGAGGATAAAGCATTCTTAAGTACAGATTTACGAAGGGAAAGTTCCCCACACTTCTCAATATTTTAATTGAATTATGTGTGTATGAAATAATTAAAAATAAGTATTACGTTTTTCTAGAACAGCTTTTTAAACTGAAATACGCCAATAAAAATATTTTTTGATATTCATCATTCATAATCAACGAACATGTAAGTACTGTGCATGATAAAAATATTCTATTTATGATTAGAAAAAATAAATTACATTAAATCTAGTTTCAAGATTCATCATTGACAGTTGTGTAAATGTTCATCGTCATGTAAAGGTTGATAACTATTAAATAATATCTACGATCAGTGTTTGTGATACTATTATAATATAATCTTATAGAAATCATGCTAATATTGAAATTTAAAAATTGAAAGAACATAATATATTTTTACAATTTTATATTTTACTTAATTTTTTTTTTTTTTTTTTTGACACATTTAAAATGAAGTCCATTACGGCGTTAACAACATTTATATTGGGGAGGGGGTAGGGGGGAGGTGAAAGAGAAATAAGAAAATATAATATAGGTATAAACAAAAAAAAGAATAATGGTGGATAGGTATACCTAGTCACAAATTTTATAATTCTAATAGTATTTTTATTTTTTTTTTGTAATTGAATAAACTATTGTTCAAAAAATAATAAAGCATCCAAGTTACTGTACTATTATTTTAAAAATAACAAAACATAAAAGTTACAGTTGCATGAATTATTGTTTACATGCACCACTAATCTAACCAGCCTCAATTTTCTACATAATCCCCGAAAGTTTGATAGTGGTACAATATGTGATCTACGAACAATTATTACAATTATTTGGTCCTATATCACTTAATATGTTATAAACTACTTATTTTATTGATTCCTTTTTTCGAAATACGATACAGAATATTATTATCATTTAATGCTATAAAAATAAAAATAAATTAAAACATTCATGACAAAAAAAAAAAAAAAAAACTGCTAAGTACCTAGTCACACGAACACAGCTGTAAAAATACTACGCATTTCTGTTTGTGTTGTGTTCCTATAATTATAAATAATATCATTTTGACAATGAAACGAGGTACTACCTACTCAATGATTAAATAGTTAAGTATATTTCAAAATAAATAAATAAATATATAAGATAAAACATATGACTCAAGATCACATATTCTAAAGTCACAATTTATAAGTTGATACATTTTTTTTTTTTGTAGATCACGTGTTGAACTACTACAGCAAGTTTATAAAAAAATATCAAATTATGTACCTACTCCCATGTCTTTAAACTTTTTTTTTTTTGACAATTACCTTTAAAGCTAATACTTGTGATTTAAATTTCGTAGAATATACGACACTCGGCTTGTGTATAAACAGTAAAAATAACAATCAATGATTTAAGAGGGAGATTTAAATCTCTTACTTTTCGACACACATACGTGTTTTAGCCAATGATCGCTCTACAAAATTGGCGAAGCGTAAAGTTGATTTTTGATTTTAAATTCGCTATTGTGACGGAGATGCGCGAAACCCGAAGCGCATTTCTCCAGTTGCTGGTGTCTGCTTCTCACGACAAATCTGTTGACATGCACCGGTATGGGCACGACGATTTTTCCCGCTCCGCCACCGCTGCCGCTGGAACTCTTCGATCTGCCGCGTATTCCGTTCCCGCTGACGTTATTTTTTTGCGCATCATTGCACACGGATGTGGACAACAGACTGGCTTTTACGCGTTTCCATTTCGCACGACGATTTTGGAACCATATTTTCACCTGTAGACAACACAACAACAACAACAATGTCATCTCGGGTCATTGTCATGGATGTAAATAGTGAAGGGCTTGGACGGACCTAGCCCACTTTTCATCATTTCTAGCTCACTCAAAATGAATTATAAATTGCAAACTAATAAATTATTGAAATAATACATTTTTGTACACTTGTATCACAATTCACAATTTGACACAATTATGTGTGACATAATAAAAAAAAAAAAAAAAACCGGACATACATCGTACGATGGGTGTTCTTCACACGATGGGTGGGATTCTCTTGAAGGGTGTATTTAATTTTAAAGAAACGATAAATCATTTCTTCAATAAAACGATTCTGAACTAGAGAAGTTAATAATATAAAAAATAAATGAGAAAAAAAAAATGTTAAAAAAATGTCCAAAATTTTTTTTTCACATTTTCAAAATTTTCTTGCGTCAATATCTTTTTTATATGATTTTCTATCTATGTTTAAATTTTCATATAGTTCGGATCAAAAAATGATGGTTTCTGAGTCGTTTTTGTCAAATTTTAGGTAGTTTTTTCTAAATAAAAAAATTGAAGAACTGAGAAATTCAAAAAATAACCTCTTTAAAATACAATCTAGAGGCAAATCCGGTTTCAAAAAGTTACTGACTGAAACTTTTGGACAAGTATTT
Organism: Stegophylla sp. TES_Ste_2020; assembly: GCA_025469315.1. Lineage (NCBI taxonomy): Eukaryota > Metazoa > Arthropoda > Insecta > Hemiptera > Aphididae > Stegophylla > Stegophylla sp. TES_Ste_2020. The sequence continues at coordinate 10,535 of JAIPRM010014612.1, forward strand.
CCATACGAAAAGTTGTACACAGAAACAAAAAAAAAAATAAACATCATTGTAAAAACATAGCTTCTTCATTTCGTTCAGAATCTAAAATGCTTGTTGTACAACTATCCAGTATCATAG
>JAIPRM010014613.1:0-10651 GCA_025469315.1 Stegophylla sp. TES_Ste_2020
AAAAATTTGTCCGGATATCGCGTAATTAAACGTTTTCAGTCAATCGTGTTCGGTAGTTTTTTTTTTTATTTTTATTTTTGATCCAAAAATAGAGGAGGCCACGACAAAAATACGAAATTTTCAAAGGGTACCGGTAATTGGGTGATCAAAAAAAAAAAACTATATTTTATACTCGGCCAATTTTATATTTCACTATTAATTCAAAAAATGTAAATTAAAAACTTTCGATGAGAAGTAAAAGTGTTAGTATAAAAGATGTTTTTTTTTCACGTTTTCAACATTTTCTCGCGTCGAAATATTTTTTTATATTATTTTCTAATCTGTATCTAAAATTTTCATAAAAATCGGATTAACAGAAGATATAGTTTCCAAGTAGTTTTCGTCAAAATTTGGGTAGTTTTTCAATAATTTCAAAGAAAACTATTGAGAACATCGATAAATTACCTCTTCTTAAAAGTACTACTATCGAGAAGCGAATTATGATACGAAAATATTCACTGTTCAAAATTTTTTGGACAAGTATTTCTATACAAAAAAAAAAAAGAGAAAAAAAAAATCATTGTAAAAACATTTAGCTTCTTCGCTCCACTCAACATCTACTGAATTAGCTATGTATATAAGTGAACCAATCACCGGGGTGTACCTGTTTTCTGAAATATGTTAGGTATTGATCGCCCTGTTATCGCGTACCTTTTCGAGAAAAAAAAAAAAAAAGGGGGGGGGACGCCACGTCGCCGCCGGGCGTTTGTGTGCGCTCAAAGAGGAGGTGTGTGCACGGCCTAAACTAAAACGTTCCGGTTTCAATTTACATAGATGTAGGTGAATTTACACGTGCTAACCTGTACAACACTGTACAAACAGTGTAAATTAGCCTTGGACACGACGAGAGGAACGTCGGAGGAGCTCGCCGAAAACATATCCTGTGTACACACACACACACACACGAATGGTCGAGGGGAGGGTTCAGAGGGGAGGGCTGATTTCGGCCGTGTGCGGAAACAAGGCGCGCGTGTAAAGTAAACACACACACACACACATCACGTCGATTGATCTTATAATATAGAAATTCCGATTACGCGAGCCGGAAGTGTATCACTACTCGCCGATTTACTAACATCATGTGTGTGTGTGTAATAGTTTGGCGCAGAAGACTTGTAGCATTTGCATAATATTTGTTTTGCTCGGTCGCAAAAGTAGCAGAGTACGAAATAAATTACGTTTCGTGCTTTTGTAAAAGCACAGTTTTTTTGAAATTTTATTTCGCATATAAATGCATATTTTGAGTATTTTTTTGGTTTTTAGGGCGTGTTTTATATTTTCCTACTCCGTTTTAAACTTTTTGAGACGTGTTTAACTTATTTCCAATTTTTTCCACACCGACGTTTTTATTTCCGAACAATTCGGTCACGATTTTTAGATAAAAATTTATTGACTTTTGATTTTTGACGCTCAATGCACTGTTTTTGACTGTCCGTGGACACGTGACCGTCCTAGAAACGCTCGAGGGTTGCGAATAAAGCAATAATAATAATAAATTTGCTGTAATTAATTTTATTAATAGATACATAATCATATAATAATACGACAATGGTTTAAATTATATTTAAATTCAGTAATCGTTTTGACTCGTTTAAAAGCCTATTTATTTCATTGATACTAAAAAAAATGTCAATACATATTTTAAGAGCATATTATGGGGTTTTTAAGTGCTTGTATGTTTAACGTTTTTTCAGAGCTACAAGCCCTAGTAATAACGTTACCCCCTTAAATTATTACGGGGCCCCTCAAAACCACTCATAGCCCCCCTCTCCAGATTTTTTTGAAAATTGCATAAGGTCAATGTACTTTGTGGGAGCTAAATCAATAAATAAACATCTTAGCCCCCCCCCCAAATATTTTTTCCCAATTACGCTAATGGTTAAATAGAAACGTGGTGACTACCAGTACAGGGCCACAGGAGAGTGCGTGCCCTGTGTACGGGGTTTAGGTTAGGAAACCGTGTCGTAGCATACACACATAGGATGAAGGCGGCAAAATATTGGAGAAGAGGCGAAAAGAAGAAGAGTATAATAATATGGCGGTAAAACGTTTTGCGGTCGGTGTTCACATGACCCAACCTACTGCAAAAAACACACTGCCGCAGTACGTCATGGCGCGCGTTCCGCGGGTGTAATAAAAAACACGCCGTCGCGGTCACGATTTTTTATTTATTTTTTTTTTTTTTTGTTCGCGGCATGTTAATCGCCAAAGAGAGCGGAGGAAAGCAAAAAAAAAAAACCTATCCGAAGCGTAAACACAAACCGCGTACCTGCAGAACATACGTATGTACATGTATATCGTACGATTGACGACACGTTTGTGCGTTATTTTCTCGCACCCCGTCCGCACGAGCTCGTCGCAACGTGTTCCCTAACAAAGGGAGCAAAGCGCAATTAATTAAGCGCACGTACGCGGTGTATAATATTAACATACTCGCAGCAGAACCCGAAAAAAGTACATTTTGTTCGGTGCGCGCGTTTATAGGTACCATTTTGGGGGTGGGTGGGGGGGGCTTATCTCGGCGTAGCGATAAATATAACGGTTTTTCTCTCCTCTCCCCACCCCCCCCTCGAATTTTGGAATTTATCAGTAGCAGAGTGCTGCTATTGTCGTTTACACGGCTGCGCGCGGTTCGAAATTTATCGCGCGCCGCAAAAGAGAAATAATGGATTTTTTTTTTTATTGGGTTATAAAGAAAAAAATTCTTTATAAATGCGTGTGCGACAAACGGTTAACTCCGATTATTTTTTTTCATGGATTCAAAAGTTAAACTGGGTACTTTCCGATTCTATATCGTTCGAGTGCAACAACCGGACAACTCCGAGTAGAGTTATCGACTTGAGTAATATAATTTTCGAGGTCGGAAATAGGATGAACAGGATCTATTATGATATTATATTATCGTATTATTATGAAATAAACTATATTGATGTAGTAATCTGAATTGTGATTTTTTTTTTTTTTAATGTTTAGAAAGTTTTTTTTATCTCTCCTGTAAAATTTACAAATACACGGAGTTGTCTGGTTGAAGGGCAGGAAGCCCTTCAATAATTGTAAGTATTTGCGCGTCCATTTTATGTGACCGTAATTAGGAACAAACGGGGTGAAAATCAAGTAATCGCTTAGTAGATCAACGTGTAGTCCTGTTTAGAAACTTCAACACGTCTGGAAAACATTTCGAGTTTTTAAAAATCAAATTTTCTTAAATAAATAACAAAATCACATGGTACTACCCTTACGGTTCGACGGGGTACGGTTCGAGTACTGTAGCATATACTATACAAAACAAATGGGCCGTTCGGAATTATTGTTTTATTGAAATGTCGAAATTTAGATTCTGAACGAAGTGAAGGAGCTAGTGTTTTTCCAATGACATTTATTTTTTCTTCTCTATAAACAATTTTCCGAATAAATATACTTGTCCAAAAGTATCGATCAGTAACTTTTTGAAACCGGATTCGCCTCTATAATTGGTACTTTACAGAGGTGATTTTTTGAATTTCTCAATTCTTCATTTTTGTCTGCAGTAAGCTCTAGGTTAGCTGTCATGTATACATGTTGTACAGGGTGATTTTTTAAGCGTGATCATTACCCATTTTAGGGCCCATAAAAATTACACTTATCGCGACCGAAATTCGAGCATTTCATGTTTCTAAACAACTTTTCGACAAAAAAACATTTTTGACTGATCAATATTATTTCCCGGTTTCGAATTATCATGGCAAGGACAGGCCCACAGTATCTGTGCCACATTTCTTTTTGAAACAAAACGGAAGGAGTGCAAAACGCGCACGAATTTCGTGCTGCGGTCTCTGCACGGCATAATAATATGACACAAACGCGCGGATTCAGTGGGGGGGGGCTAAGGGGGTACTCGAGCAACCCCTGTCACATTAACCGCACTATACAAAACCATGTAAAATTATTAACTGACTAAAAAATATGATATTTTTTTTTTTTTTAAACGCAATCGCTTGCCACACTTGGATGAAACTGAAACGCAATAATAAGTGTAGGCAGATAAATGTATTATAAAAAAAACTGTTTATATATTTCTCACCGTGACCGGTTTTGTTCGATCATTAAATGAGATTTGTAGGTGTATCAAATTTTAAAGAAACGATAACGCGTTTTAAACTTTAAAGGCGTTTTTTTTTATCGACATTTGAGTGGTTTTTCCGAAATGTTGAACAAACTATTGAAGATTTGAAAAAATTCTGATTCATAAAGTTGCTGGTCGAAACTCGTGGACAAGAATATTTCTATATATAAAAAAAAAATAAAATAAACATAATTTTATAAACACTAACTTTTTCGCCCCGCTCGAAATGTAAAACGTAAAATAAACTGAATAGAGATCATTATAGTAAATTAAACAAATGAAGTGGATAATTTATTAAATGTTTTTTTTTTTTTTTTTCTAATAGAATTATAACTATATAATATTATATTAAAATTTATATTAAGGAGCAGTTAGCTGCTATAATTAGTATTCAGTTCTATTGACTGAGCATCCCCTATATATTATAATTTCTGGATCCGCACCTGTATTACCAATATACAAACGCGCGCGTGTCTCCTTCGCAGTCGTTTTATCGTCTCCTCGTTTCCAATATTATACCCGTTGTACCGGGTGAATTTATTTATGGGCCTTTATTGCGCGCGTGTATAATATTATGTAATTATTAATTAATGTATTATATAATCAGTGGTCGAAGTGGATCGAAATAAGTGGGGGGATGAAACCGACCCTGTTGTTCTTAAATTTTAGATTCATATAAAAAAAAATCCAAACGAATGCTTAAATAAACTGAATAAAACGTATTTAAAATACTCAATTTCTATATAATTCTAATCCATTAACTACTGACCAGTAAAACCACAATGAAAAATATGTAGGATAGGTACTTATTTTAGCAAAAAAAATCTCTTTTTAAATTATCGAAAAAATTTCATGTTCAACACGAGTTTACGGACTAAAAATTTGTAAATGTTTTCATTTATGGTAACACTAACCTAAGTATAGAAGAAAAAAGTTATTGTAAATTTTCGCCGTGTTTACGGCACAAAAATCGATTGATTTTTCGAAATCCAATACGAATGAATAATTTTAAACAAAATATGTGTAGGGATGAAAAGTGCTGACGAAAAGAAGTAGAGGGATGGCATCCCTCCGTATCCCACTCCACTTCGGACCACCGATTATAATAATGTTTAAGTACACGTACACCGACGACGTGTTTCCTGGGCTTTGTTTACTTATATTTTATTTTTATTCACGCGTTTTGTTTGTCGTCGTTATTATTATTAAAATAATAATAATATACCAACACAAACATCTCGTGTTTCGTTAATCATCGACACGACACAGTATCGTGTTCGGCACAATATATTCTGCACACCAACTGTTGATTTCGCGTTATTATTATCGTTTATAATCGTGTCACCGGTATGAAAACGTATACGAATTTTTTTTTTTTTTCACCACAAACGAAACGCCTCCACCGTCCGTTTTTCGTTTTCCCCTCCCTACGATATCGCGTCAATTCCACTTTCATCCCCCTCCCCCACACCCCACGAGTGGAGCACGATAATAATATTATGTATTATCATTATAACGTCATCGCACAGATTACACGGCATCAAGTGGCGGCGGGTTGACAGTATACCAAATTATTAAAAAAAAATAACAATATTCGTTTTTTTCTTTATTCACTCTCCCCCCGGAAAACGGGTATTGAATAACACACGACATATTATTATTATTATTATTATTGCGAACATCTCGACGACTTTGAAAACGAAACGTAATGTTATATTATTACCAACGACGTCGTCGTCGGTATTATCTCCAAAGGCGCGTGTTTTTTTTTTTTTTTTTGCATCTTATTTGTGTAGCAGACGATTGCTCGAACAGCAGGGATGGGGGTCCGGGATTTATGCCAGCGGGGGGGGGGGGTGCGCTTTTATCACAAAATGTTATCCCGCAATAGGCGCGTGCGTTACTTGTTGAATTTTGAATTTCAAAACGAAAACCAACCCGGACTAAGGGGCCGGGAAAATACTATGGGACAGGGATTGTAATTTTTTAGAAAAACGGTTTGTTACTACGAGAAGATCGCCGCCACCCCTGCGCTATCGGGGAGTTGGGTATTCTTCGCTCTTTGGGCGGAATATTCTTGTTGGGCGTGTATTAAATTCAGAAGAAACGATAAATGTGTATTTTTCCAGTAAAGACGACACTAATAATATGATTAAATATTTTTCAAATTACGAGTGTTAATAGTTTTGATGTTAAATTGTAGAAATGTAATAAAGATAAGTACCTAACAATAAAAAATAAAGTAAATCTCACGATTATAGAATAGTCTGTGGATTGAAATATCTTATTGTTTTGTGGTCAATGGTCCATGATAATGAAATACAAACGTTACTAATCTTGAAATTTGAAACAATTATAATAAATCTTAATCAGGATTCCTATTTGATAGTGCGATAAATACTGTAAATATAACAGTACAGTATAATGGTATTGACCATTAATGTAATATTTCGATAAAACGATGGCTACGTACAATTTGCGTGCAATATTTATTTTTAAACTTCACAAAAATAATAATCACAATAATATGCAATCACCGTAAGTGTCGGGATAGAAATATGTTTTTGAAAACAAGAAAATAACTGTACCGATCACTGAATTGTTGGGAAAATAATATTTTGTAAAATATTTATATTTTGTAATCTTAAAAATATGGAAAATAACGTCTTAAAAATATAACAACGATGAAAGTAAACATCTGGAGACTGGAAACATAAAATAATATTCAAGAACAGGAATTTCAAAGCCTGATCAATTTCACTCGAAGGGAATAAATTATAATTGATTATAATAGGGGGTTAAACCATAATATTAGAAAAATTTTGATAATAATATTAATAATGTTAGTATTATGAGAGATGTCATATTTATAACACCTGCAATAGTATAATATGACATAATTTAGTCGTTCAGTCGATTATATTTTAAATTAACAATATTTTAGATAGAAATGAACTTGAGAAGAAGTTAAAAAAAAAATCCCGGAAACTAATGACTGGGAAAATATGTAACTCTTTAATTCCACGCGTAATACGTGTTTTGAGTGTCTATGTGTAATGAAAAAAGTTCTTTTTTTTCGGTTTTTACATAATAATAAATATTATAATATATAAATATACAATAATATCTGCTCCTTTAGGCTTTAGCTCGTGTTGGCGTAGAGAGTTACAAATTTTTCTTATGAAAAAAAAAAAAAAAAAACAGAGAAATGGAAAAATAATAAAAACAAACAAAATATAAATATATAAAATTAGTTACAATTGGAAATAGGTACGTATACAGAATAAATTTGACAGCAACAGAATATACAAATATTAACAAAAAATACTAAAAAAAATATCAACGCATGGACGTAATTCCAATTTTTAAAATGATAAACATAATTATAATACAGAAAAAAGCCAGCTGTACACTGCATTTTTCTCCTGTTTAATAATCCGCAATGGATATTTTTCATTGTTGAAATTGACATTTGGTTAAAAAATTTGGGAATTATTATGATAATAAAATAATTGCTACATTGTCTCTGGACATGAAATTTTACATAATTTTTAGGATATTCAGTGATCGAAATATGTGATACTATGTACTGAAAACGTTTCACTGACGTTGTACTCTTATTGATTACACCGAATTTCACGTATCGAAATAGATTTTTAGTGTTTGCGACGAAATCGGTGTGGAAAGGAGGGGGGGGGAATCAGAGCGTTCATGAACTCGACAACAGTCAATGTCACACGCGTCATAGTAAAACAATAAACGTCGGACGACGATTTGAATTTCCATTTTATTGCGATAAAAAAAAAAAAAAAAAAAAAAAAACCATGACGTTAGAAAAACAGGGTTCGAGTGCGTTTAAAAACGAAGAATTCGAATAGTTTCAAATACTTTTGTCCGACGTGCATCACGCGCACTACAATAGTCAGATTCAAGGTATTTCGACGTATGCGAGTGTTTCGAGCAGAATTAATCGGGTGAAAATGACATTTTCGTACGAAAAACAGACTACTAACACACGTAATGGTGAATTTCCTTGTAGAGAATTTTCTCCGCGTCCTATTTTTGTAAAGACATAATTTTTTTTCTTATATCAAAAATGTATTTCCAAAAAACAAAAAACTACGAAAAACGGAATTCTCGTGAAATAAATTGTAAATGGTGTAAATTTTCAAATAAAATTTCAAATTCTTAATATTATGAGCTGAACAAGGAATACTACTTTACTTATAAGTATGCCATTTATAACTGTTAGGTTATGAAATTAAATTTTTAATTTTTAAAAACGTCAAACGTATATTAACATCGAATAACTCTGCTCAAAGTTGTTTTATCGAATAAATGGTAATTTTTTAAAATTAATACATCCTTATGATCAACTATGTACGATCCTATCGGATAATCCGAGGAGCGAAAAATACATGACGTGATTCACGAATTACACATAATATATTATATCCCGCCTTTTAATTTATTTCGACGTTTTTTTTCACTTCTTTGTTTTGTTTGTGACTCATTCAACGCATATTGTTTTATTTATAAAATATTTTGAGTAGGATTAGTATGACTGATCGTTTCGGCTGTGACGGTTTGTCCGAATATTAATTATACGTAAGAATAATACAATTTCGACTGTATATCGACTCGTTTTGTTTGATTTATAATCTTTCCGAAAATGTGATTGCATTTATGAAAAATCATGTTTCCAGATATCCGCTGCCAACTATTAGGATTTCGACGTTTTTCCCAATTGAATCGCTTATTTCCGAAACCCTCTAAATTCACTTTTTCACTTTTCGATATAATCAATAAAAACGGTGTCGTGGATTTAAAACAATTTTTTAAAACTCCCAAAAATTACCAAAAATACTTGATCACACTTACTCTTTCAGATATTAGTGTGTAATTTTAGCAAAATAACTTACTATAAGGAAACGAGGAAAAACATTTTTGAATTTGCACATTTTCTTGGCTCCAGTTGCGTACACCATATACGCTAGGCCGGAAGTCAAATTTGCCGCCGCCACCACTGCCACCGGTCAAATGTTTGTCGTGCCGTTAAGCGGGGGCTATTAATTATGTTACTGGCGTAAAATAATAATAATAATAAAAACACGATAAATTAAACAAACGTCACTGTTAACCTCGTGTATAAAATCTAAAATTAAACAGAATTTGTTTAGGCTTTCGGAGAAGAGAAAAAAACACACACACACTTTGTATGTTGTTATTTTTTATTCTCGTACAAGCAGAAATATATCCGAGAGACGTTTTTCTTTTCTTTTTTTTTCACAAACATGTCACGTGATAATAATTAGGGAACGGATTTATATGCAAATGCATTGTATTTATTGTATTTATTTTGGAATAAGCTTTTTGAAATCTGATTTGAGAATTATCTCCGATTTAGATCATTCTCATTAAAATAATGCTCACTTTATTTTGCATATTTCAAAGTTTTTTTTTTACTCATTTCGCATATTTTTATTTACGGCACATATTTTATTCTATATCGCGTTTATATTATGATGTTCACGACCGCGTATCGATAAAATTATGATTGGTCGCTATCATCAAAGATAAGATGGCATACCCATATTTTGATACCATATAATTTGGGTTCGGGACTTGTCGCATTTACATATTCTTAATTAATGGCTGCAGAATAATTTAAGTGAGATATAAATTTGTTTCGAGAGGAAAAACGCATATTTGATAAATTTGTAGCATATTTACGAATATATAGTATGACAAATTTACAGCACACTTATGCATTTTTACGTTTTAAGCTTAATACATTTATTTTAAAGGTCAAAATCATTTTAAATTGTGAGTGGAACGATGAATGTATTGGTTTTACAAAATATCTGTGGGTTCTTTTTGTCGTTTTATCGAAGAAAACATTTATCATTTCTTTCAAATGTAATACACCCACCAAGAGTACATCCCTCCCGAGGAGCGAAGAACACCCATGATGGTACAATACATGTCCGGGTTTCTTCATTTCCTTTAACTGTTATACGTCGATGAGTATACATAATAATCATTGTCTGAAATTAAAATATAATATAACAAATTAAAAAAAAAAAATCAGTTGCATATTTTTGCGCATATTTTAGTTAAAATAAGGTGTATATTTGCATGCATATTTCCAATGATTTGTGTGCAATAATTCCCTAACCCTACATATAATATTATATGTTGACACGATTTTATACGTAAAAATAATACTCACGAACTCACGAACGCTGACTGACCGATCGGTTTCCAAGTTTTCGTTTATAGTGATTTTTGATATGATTTCAATTCGTAACTCGCATATTTAAAAAGCCGGACATACTTCGCACGACGGGTGGTATTCTCTTGACGGGCGTATTGAATATTATAGAAACGATAAATCATTTCTTCAGTAAAACGATTCTGAACGAAGGAAGTTAATAATATAAGAAAAAAAAAAAAATTTTCGAAAAATGTCCAAAATTTTTTTTCACATTTTCAAAATTTTCTTGCGCC
>JAIPRM010014614.1:0-10651 GCA_025469315.1 Stegophylla sp. TES_Ste_2020
TTGTACAAATGACTGTTTTAGCATAAAGTTGAACATAAATTATTGTTAAGATGATACATTTTTTTTTTTCATATCTTTTATTTCCACGAGTTTCTGATCTGATTACATTGAAGTATGATCGACTCAGGAGTCAGAGTTATTCCTTAAAACGATCTTTAGTTAAATATGAAAGATATTTGCATTTGGTTATTTTCAACATCAATTAAAATGATTCACAAGAAAATGACATTTCAAAAATTTATTTTAAATTATGTGCAATATGTGCACAGTTATTGATGTTTGGGTTCTTCAAAATAGACATTCCTTACACAATTTTATAACAGAGTGACGATTATTTTTAAACTTTTTAGACTAAAATTCTAAAAGTTCTATTCCGAGAATTGCCTTAACTGTCGCAATGAGATTCGTTACTGGATATCTATTTTCAATAACATACTTTAAAAATGATTTTAAAAGACTTTTTTGGCTTTCAATATAATTTTATTTATCCGCGCGGCTCGTGAACATATTCATGTTGGCCACCCCTGTTATAAAATAAACATCGGTTGACCACCGTTAGTGGAGGGGATGAGGGCGAAGTTGTGTGGTGTTGGAAACACGAAGGCACTGCCGCCGCCGCCGCGAGAGGTGACGTCATTGAAACGGAATAAATCGTCGAACATTGGCAAAATACGATTATAATATTATTATATTTCAACATCCCCGGTTTAATCGAATGTTTTTTTTTCTAATAGGAAGGGATTGTACGGAAAAACGGAAAGAAAAGAAAAGAATTACAATAAACGCGAACGGTAATAAAACTGGGCATTATGCGCGTATATTATAAGTGTATAGGACGCGTGCGGCTTCGCGGGAACGTATAAGTTTGCGGTAAAAGCCAATATTGCGCCGCGACGACGACGACTTGTAATATTATTATTATTATTATTATTGTTGTTGTTGTGTTATAATATAAACACGTGCTCGTTTCCCCCGTTATTTAGTCACGGGACGTGATATTATAATAATAATAATAATAATATGGCGAATAAGTATTTCCAAGCATTTTCATGCGGTTTGTTTATTTCTGCGTATTTTACAGGGGGGGGGGAATTACGTTATCCAATGTTATCGAGAACGCAATAGGTTATCGAGGTTTTGTATCTTTTTTTATTATTATTTAAATCGTTGTGGAAATTCAAATTGGAAAAATTAGAAATATATTATAATAGGAAAAAAAAAAAAAAATCGTCCGACGAAATAACCGTTGTGAATAATATATCAGCTGCTACTTTTAAATATCAATTTATACACGCACGCGCACGTGAATATATTATTTTCTATTTCATTTATAAATAAGAACCCGTGTATCACCCCCGAAGTGCGCTTTTCACTCGCGAAGCTATAATAATATGTTACTACTAAACAAAATATCCATTATTGCAACGGCATCCCTCCCAATCATCCCCTTTCCAAGGACAATGTTTTAACTCGACACAATATTTTTGTAACTGACGTTACTAGAAGGATTATTTAGGGATAGTAAAATGTTATTCTGTTAATATTTATCAGTTATCATTAGGGCTCGGAACTTAATGCTCTTAAAAAGTACTAGATATGCACGCGCTTATGCGCTTAAAAAAGTACAATTGTGCTCTAAAAATATGTACTTTTTTGTTTTATCAAACAAAATGTTCATAATTACAAGTATTTTATTAATACTAAATACTCTAAGTAGGTGGATTTAATGAAGCTTCGTAGATAAATCTCAAACGTGTATGATAAAAATGTAAAATCAACTTACATTTCCATAAATAAATATACAAAATAAAATAATTGCTTGAAAAACGTTTCACGAGTTAAATTAATTTTCTTTTAAAATTTTTCCATTAAATTTTATATATATATATATATATATATATAGTTGAAAAACCTAAATAAAAATAAAAAAAAAACCGTTAAGCACCTAATTAAATGTATTTTAATTTAATTTATTTAAGTATAACTTTGTTAATACCTTAAAAATTGTTGCATTGAACCACTAAATATTTTTAAAATTATTTTCAAAGTTAAAAGTTCGTAAATTATTAACCATTAGCAAATTTTTATACTTTGAAAACTAAGTACATTATTTCTTATATTTTTTTTTTATGTTTCTAATGTTCATAAAAATGGATTTGAAACACAGAGTAAGTACAATAATACACGAAAACTCTAAAAATGAATTAATTTTGTTTTTGTTATTACCAAATTTCAAAATTGTATTATCAAATATGCTCTAAAAAGTTGTGAAATTAAGAAATATGCACTTAAAACTACAAAATCACCAAATATGCGAAAATATGTACTACATTAATATTTATTACGTAGTGTCATGAAATGAATTTCTAGCTTACCTAGCAGTGAATCTTAATTGCTCACAAAAATATTGCAAATGCAACAACTTCCGAGCCTTAGTTATCACTGATTGACTAAGATCCTATTTATCCGTCCGTGATATCTATACTATTAGAATATTTATCAGTGTATTTTATGATATAATTTGACTTTACGTCATAGATCCCCCTATGTTTAATATCATAAACCAGTAACTACATATTATGCACATTCAGTTCGATTTGAGCGTATGTTAAAGTGAAAGAACTTATATACTTACAAATGTTAGATTTAATAATAATTATATAAGTGTAAAGAAAACGAATTACTATTTATTAGGTAATTTACAATTTTAAAATATAATTTTTCATTATTTTTGCAATCGATTTAATATATACCCACACATTAAAGTGACTATGATTTTCAAAATACTAATATCAATATAAGGAATACCAAAACAATAGTATAAACTATAAATACTTAAAAAAATATTTCTGGGGTAGCTAAGGTAACCCCTAGTGTAGCCTACGATTTTCATCAGACATATTTTATACTTTGATGGTTCTTTAGAGACGTGAGACATAACCATATGTCCTTCACACATACAATGGGATTAAAAGCAATTTAGCGCGCCAAAAGTTTGTATTTAAAAATTTTATTATTATTATTATTATTTATTATAACATTTCTGAAAAACCTTCGAGTGCTTATTTCATACGATTAATTATAGCTCTGATTTCTTAACCGAATTTCTTTGATGGGGCAAAGGACATGGAAATAATTCGATAATATGGAGCAGATATTGCACTGACCCTCCTCCTAAAGTAAGTATTTATTAAAATCCGAGAAAAATACCTTTCTAGCAATGCACCCACGTCGGGCCTGATGCAGAACCAATAATGAAAAAAAAAAACATAAATAAATAATAGCTCACCTTGTGCGCCCCGAGATTTTCGATAGTGCACGACAGCGTGGCTCTGCGGCCCACCGTGGCCGTCACGTTTTCCATCGTGCCGTTGAATTTCGGATCCATTTTCGTCGATTCCGTCTTCGACGTGACCGGTGGCAGCAAATCCGCACCTGAGAAAACGAAAAAATTGAGTAGTACAGAGATTAGTATCACACCGAGTCAAAGCTCGATTTACAAAATTTCTGATCCGAGATAAAAATACAAATTTCGGCTTATAACGTGTGAATAGTGCCTATTTCACTTGTACGTTTTGATTTTTGAAGTAGACGAATTTCAATCACGTAGAAGTGATATTTTCTTTTGTCGTATATTTTGATATAAATCAAATATTTTTGATAGTCAAAAAAATGTATATATATGTTCTTTGTTGGCTTTAATTTTATAAAAGTCAGTGTCAACATGGGCCTGGAACACTGTGAAAATTTTCAAATTGTTCTGCGTAAAAAGTGCATCGAGTAGTAGAAGCTTAGTACATTAATGCTGGGGTGGATAAATGATTATTTTATTAGGGGGGGGTGTGCCATAATCATCATCAACAAAAATTTTCACACCTATTAATTTTTATTTTTGATGTGACACCAATTAATAATTAAACAGACTACAGTTTAAAAACAATTTTTTTCTTCATATTTTAAGCAAAAAAAAATATATATATATATATATAATATATTAAGAAAAATATTTAGACATATCATATATATATATATTTTACGGACTTTTATGTATTTGCATAAGTTCGAAGGGGTGGGGGAGGGGATGGTTGGTAGAAATTACATTTAATAACACGGATACGCGAAACCGCGTTCAGTGAAATATTATTATTAAGAAGAAAACCGCAGAACATGAATAATAAATAAATTTGACGTGTACTTATTGTGGTAGTGGTCGTTAGTTATTTTAAGAATTACATCGAGTTAAAAATATATAGTCAGTAAAAAGTGTTATAGAACTTTGTTTTATCAGTTACGGAATAATAGCGTTTTATATTCTGAGTGAAACGAAGAAACTAGAGATTTTACAACAATGTTTATTTCCTTTCTTTCATAATTTTATTGAAACAATTTTGAATTATTGTCAAAAAATTTCTATCATAACATGAATCGACTCCTGGTATAGTATACTTTAGAGAGGCCAATTTACAAAATACTCAATACTTAAACAAAAATTAAATAAATGAATAAAATTTCGTAAAAATGAAAATACACATGTGTTTCTACAAGACGTGTACTATCAATTAGTGTACGAATTAAGGCTCAAATGATGGCGAATCCAAATAATAGCAACCCTTTAATTAGGTAAAATATTAAATTTATTGTTTTCTAGAACAATTGTATTTAAGAATTGCGCCAATATTAAATCAATAAATATTTCATATTTTAAAACATGGCAAAATTATCAATTTTCTCTTATTAATTCTCAGTGGCACAGGTTATATTTTTATTATCTATTCCAAAAGTCACATTGCAAAAATAATTGAAAATGTCAACAGTAATCCTAATCATAGACGAAATTCGAACAGTGTATAAAATAATATAATATGTAGTAATTATTGTTGTGTAACTGAAGCAAGGTTCAGAATCGTTTTATATTTGATAAATAACAATTTATCGTTTCTTTGAAATTCGATTCACCCCCGCCTAAAGTGTCCCACCCGAGGAGCGAAGAATATCATCAACGGTGCAAAGTGCAGACGGGGGGTTTTTTTATTGAACATTTAAACATTCCAAACTGTGAACGAGTACACTCATCGTCAGGCCTATAGTGGGGGGGAAGCACGAAAGAGCCCCCACCCCTATATTACACGTTCCAAAGACTATAGAAAAATAAAGCCAACGACGATAGGTGGTAGTACATTGTTGTAATACAGTTGTCGCCGTAGTCTCTTGGAAACCGAATTCGCGAGACCCGTATTCCGCGTGCCCGACAAAGTCATCCCGACCGCGCGTACACCTTTAATTCACCTCTCCGGCTGCTGGCGGCAACGAGCCAGTTCAATTAACAAAATTGCATTTCCCTAAACAACGAATAACCGTAAGGGAGGTATGTGTTTTTCTTTCTTCCCACTCCCCCCCCCCCCGAACACTTTTATCGTGGCCCTTCTTAATGAAACAATCGGTTTATTATTCTGTAGGCTGGTCTTCCCCCCCGCCCCGCCCCGTGGCGTTCTCCCGCCACACACACCCGGCCACGCTGCTCTTTTTGTTAATTAAACAATTACAAGTTTTAAAAGATGTTCCGTTTCCCCCCCTTCCCCTCCCCTCCTCGTCATAGCCGTCTTCATCATCATCATCGGTATCATCATCGGTATCATCATCATCATCATCATCAACGTCGTCGTCGTCATTTTATCATACAGGGTGATTTTTTAAGCGTGCTCACCCCCATTTTTGGCCGTAAAATTGCAAAATTCGGAATGTTCAAGTTACTATAAAACCAATATTTTCCATAACTCATTTTTTTCATGTCACCTTAAGGGGGGTGTCCTGTGGAGATACAAACAATCTTTTTTCAAACGGCTACCCCCTATTTTAATTACGGAATTATATTCGGGTTGTTTTTCTGTGAATTTTGACGTATTGAAATTGAAATTCGAACGAGTAGTTTTTGAATAATAAATTATTCAAATTTAAATATCAAGGAAAATTGTCACTTGGGCACATATTATTTAGTTACGTAAAGTAATTAGTCGAAATGTTCATAGATATCATTCCGCGTGTACGAGATTAAATTGTACATATTTTACAAAATATTAATTAGTCTTATCTCATTTACCTATTGAGGATAAATTAAAAATTATGTGCCCGAGTGACAATTTTCCTTACAGTTTAAATTTGAATAATTCCAAAAACTACTCGTTCGAATTTTAATTTCAATACGTCAAAATTCGCAGAAAAACAACCCGAATATAATTCCGTAATTAAAATAGGGGGTAGCCATTTGAAAAAAAGATAGTTTGTGTCTGCACGGGACACTCTTAAGGTGACATGGAAAATATTGGTTTTATAGTAACTATTGAACATTTCGGGAAAAAAAAAAATCCCAAATTTTGCATTTTTACGGCCAAAAATGGGGGGGGGGTGAGCACGCTTAAAAAATCACCCCGTATACTTCGCAAAAATATAAACGCTCGGCGTGCAAAAACAAACTGGCCGCCACTGCGGTAATTGCCGCTGCGAGTCCCGTACTCGTATTCTACTCGACTTCACGTGCGGATGAATATCGACCGAGACGCGACGTTATTATTTGTTTTTCCGGTTCGTGTCCGATGATCGCCACGCGTTTCGTCCCCTCCCTCCCCCGCCGAACATTTCGTGGGTATTAACGCCGGATAAGTAATTTTGAGCGCGGGAAAAATGTCGTTTCGAAAACGATACTCTTCGACCCCCCCAGCATCCGAGGTTTAACGACAACGATTTTTATAAAAAAATATATGCATTCAGCAGACTTCGGTCCAAAACTTCGGCGGCTCGGAGGAGGAGCAGGAGGAGGATTAAAACAGCCTACGTTTTAAAAGCGGGGCATTTAATGTGTCAACGTGATTTACATAATACAGCGGAGCGTGTCAGTTATTGACTAAGTTAAAGTTACCTATCGCCTGCCGCCACTATTGGCCACTATTAAACATAATATTATTATTAATCGTGTACAGATAGACGAATAAAATATAAACTATACCTTATTATATTTAGGGATGGGTCGAACATTAATTTTTTCGAACTCCAATTCGAATTTGATTTTTATTCCAACTATTTTCGAACTTCAAAAAAAAAAAAAAAACCAAAACATTTGAAACTTTATCAATAATAACAATATTAGTCGTATTATTATTGATCAATAAAAATATCCGATTTCAAAAAGTTACTGGTCCAACCTTTTGGACAATTAGTAATTACCATGCAAAAACAAAAAAAATGTATACGGAAAAAAAATTAAAAATTAATATTATTTAACCACACTTATTAAACAAGTGTATTTAATATTGATATTCATCACTTGATATTATCAGAATTTGAAAGGAAACAGCGTTGACAGTGTTGACACATTACGGGGGGGGGGGAAATGTGCTGATTACACTGTTCGAAAATGAGATACTACCAGTTTCCCCCCAGTGATAACAAATTATAACCTAAAATATTATTTTGTAACAAAAAAAAAAAAAAAAAAATAAGTACCAACCATTGAAAATAAAAAATTAAATGAAAAGACATTAAGTGTCAATGAATTGACCGCTCTGTTTAATGAAAATAAATTATGTATTACGTTATGTATTTCGACTAACAAAAATGTCAAAACTAACTACTAACTTGTTTGTTTATAATTGTTCACATGTCATTTGCACTTTGCATTGACATTGATAGGCAGTAGTTAAGTTATTAGTTATGTATACATAAATGAATACGTTATTTAATTCTAAATTCTTAAGATTTTTAATTTTCTAAGTTTGCATTTATGAATGTCATAAAATTCGTACTTTTGGAACTGGGGGGGGAACTGGTACACGGTCTTCGAAAATTCGAACTCGAACTATTCGAGATGTTCGAATTCGAATTTTTTTTTTTCTCGAATTTCGAACTGTTCGAATTTCTTAAAGTTCGAGGTGTTCGAAGAGTTCGAGAACCCATCCCTACAGTTATACTACAATATTTTCGATAATACGAGTGTACACCAATACTTTTGAATGGGAAAAAAATAATTACATTTGAAAATATCACGCGATTTTGTTACATTTCTTTTTTGGTTTTTGTTCGAAAGCTCAAATTTCGTTAGTCAGAAAATTTATTTTAATATTCTAATCGTGTCAAAAATTGTTATTTTTATTTCATAAGCGTTACAAATTTGAATGATCTCTCGAGTAACAGTTTAATGACTGCGAACGTTGAACGGTTTTCATTTATTTTTTTTTTTATATTTTGAGATATTTTCAATTCTCTCCCTTATGACTGGCATTGAGTGCGCATACGTACCAACTCGTTCGTATTTGTTGTTATAACGACGTGCAAAACTAATTTTTTTCCCGAGCTTCGTGAAACTCTTCCGTTTAATAAACGTTCATTGGCGGGGATGATTGTTAAAAGTTTGAAGGCAATGTTTACAAGTACCTATTTATTCGCCCAAAATTGTCGCAAAAACATAAAATTAAGTTAACGAAAAAAATCTCATAATCATTCAATCCACAGAGTGTCACTATCCAATCATTATGCGCTGTGATTTCTCATTGTTTTTCAAAATTAAAAATAACAGGGAGCAATTATTATTATAAAATAAATAAACAGGTAAACTCCACATAAATAGGCCAAACACATTAAAATATATTAAATATAATTACGAACACGTGTAAAGCTTTTCACTGGAAATTCTTTTAAAAAAATTTATCAGTTTTAAGTCATAAATATTATAATTTAAAATACATTTTCTTATATTCCACGTCAAAATCAGGCAATAAATATTTGAACGATTTGCATCAAACCACTACAACAGCCAATCTAATACTAATATGATAAAAATAACATTGACTATAGATTAAAAATTATACATCATCAAACCATGAGAAATATGATAATTTAATGGGAAAAATAATATCGTTTATGATAATTTCATAGACAGTCCTAATTCTGTTAGAATAACTAAGTAATTTTCGTTCTAAAAATTTAAAGAAAACTGTGTATAGCTACAATCGAATTTGGTTTTAACAGAACTAAATTCACATTAAATGAGACTTGAATAATCAATGAAAAAACCGTATCGATGGAGTTTACATTTAATTTTACAGGTAAAAAAAAAAAAAAAAAACGTACCGTCAAAATTTACATGTATAAGCTATACCCTTAAATTGACTACCCGCCGCAGTACATCGATGAGAGATTTGCACACGCCCCAAAGAGCTTTACACTCATCACAGGGATCTTTTCCGTGAAACCGAATCACTACACTATAGACGAGAATTTCTCCTACAAGATTTCAGATTTTTTTTCTTTTGTTTTTTTATTTACATAATTTACTGAAAAGACCAAATGTACTCAAAAACAAGCTTTGTTTCTTATTAATAAAATTTCCATTTAAGTCGAAATTTATAGGTTGCAATTTATCGCCGATGCAATTGGTCACCAAAATAAAAAACGTATTTATTTATAATCAATTTATTGTATTTTATACTGAAAAAAAAAAAAATAAATAAATAACTATTTGAATATGAATAATTATAACTATTAAAAAAAAAAAAAAAAAAATACATAAAAATAAATTACCGCATTTCATTTTGTTTCTATAAAGAGTTCACAGTCATCATGGTTCATCAATTACCTATATTTATACTGTATTAGATTTTCTAAAATTTAAAATCAATCAAATTAAATCTAATCTATATTTTGTGTAAAAGTATCACGTATAATATATTTATATATATATATATATATAACTTTTTGGCTTTAAAATTATAATTGCTGTATGATTTCGTATGGTAATTAAGTGTATTTATATTTTTACGACAAAAAAAAAAAAAAAAACAAACAAACAGTAGTTCCCCCCCCCTCGTGGTTTACTACTATTTAAAAATGCGCAATATTTGTCGCGTAAGTAATTATCGTAAGTTTCAGAAACACTTTTTGCTAATTACAAAAACCACCTCTGACGGCTATACATATATATATATATATATAGGTACTTTAATCCTCTTAACGCGCCGGAAGGGCTCGGAATAATGAAGTCCAAATAACAACGGAATCAATTCCAGACACCCAACGGGTCACCCGGACACGAAATATTTTTTAGTATTTATTTTGATTCTACGTGCTTACGCCGGATATGAATTTTTTTGTCCTCGGAGTAGGGGAAACCTTGCCGTCCGAAATGGAAACGAAGAATGTCAAAATTCTTACCCACTTGAATCTCACATCTCGGCGAACCCACACCGGAAACCTTTTTAGCATAACTTCAGCGCATATTACACTTTATATTATAATATTATTGTGTATTTATATAATACGTGTATGAATGAGCGTGTGCTCGTTTTAGGGTCGCATGCATAAAGCTTAAAAACGAACTGGTCCGTTTTTTTTTTACCATAGTTTAATTTTTTACAATTGTTTCGAGTTTAAAAGTTAATAATATAATTGAATACAACGTTCATAAAATGTACACGTATGGTCATTACAATTGAACTATAAATAGTTACGATAGAATATTATAATTTTTGATGACTAAGGGCCTCCGCACACGAAGCTACTAAAAAGAACCTAAATTAGTAAGTGATTTGAATCACTATAAAATCACAAACTGATTACAGACGCGGCTCCGCACACGAAGCTACTCATTAGTGACCAAAATCAT
>JAIPRM010014615.1:0-10650 GCA_025469315.1 Stegophylla sp. TES_Ste_2020
TTCCGTGTCGTTTTTGTCAAATTTTGGGTAGTTTTTTCCAAAAAAAAATTGAAGAATTGAGAAATTAAAAAAATGACCTCTCTAAAGTACAATCTAGAGGCGAATCGGGTTTCAAAAAATTATTGATGGAAACTTTTGGACAAGTATTTCTATACGAAAAATTGTACACAGCAGAAAAAATAAAAACAAACATCATTGTAAAAACACTAGCTTCTTCACTTCGTCCAGAATCTAAAAAAATAAATTTGATGTAATAAAACATACGAATGCGCTTTGGTCAGTCGGTTCAATAAGGCAACCGTGAGCTTTTCGGTGAGTTCTATTATCCGCGGTAACGACATCACGGGCTGCGGGATTCCGCGGGCTACTAAAATAATATCGTTCTGTCGTGACGAAAATAATAAAAAAGTGTCGGTTACTCGAAATAATATTTTTTTTTCAAAAGCGAGTGCACGCGCGTGGGTGGGCGTGCGTCTGTGTCGTGTAATGTAGCGCAACGAGTCCGGGTCGCGCTGTCGAGATTCGATTTAAAATAACAATACGTTGTAATTGAAAACATTTTTTTTCCTCTCCTCTAACATATATATATATATATATACACGTATTTTATTATATTATATTCGTCCGCAACTGTTACGAACGTTTTTATTGTTGGCACAGATTTAATTTATAAACTCGACGCGAAATTCATACCGTTTTCCTGTTTGCTCCGATTTTTATTATAATTGCCTTTGAACTCACAACAACCCATTTCAGATCCCAAAACTCGCATACTGTGAAAGGGTTCAGTTACCTCTAGACCCCATATTGCATTGCGAGTGTGTGTGTGTACCACGAAACATAATCATCGGGTGAATTTGTTAAAATCCAAAAAGAAAATAAAAAAGGTAAGTATATAGACAAAAAAGCCGGACATACTTTGCACCGAGGATATTCTTCGCTCTTCGGGTTAAATGCTCTTGAATGGTGTGTGTGTGTGATTTTAAAGAAACGACAAATTATTTCTTCAATAAGACGATTCTGAACGAAGAAAGTACGATCTAAAAACGTGAATTGTGATTGAAAAATTGCTGGTCTTTTGGACTTTGAAATTTGAAATTTTTTGACAAGTTTTTCGTACGAGTAAGTGCTTACAGAAATAAATAAACATCATTTTAAATAACACAAGCACCTTCCCTCCACTCAGAATCTAAAATATATCAAACTGAATTAATCATTTTTAAAATTTCAAAATTTTCTGAGACAATCTGATCTAAATTTAATTGTTTGGAAAAATTTGCCTAACCTAACCTTTATAAAAAAAAAAAAAAGTGTCCTAAAAAGATGGAAAAACTGTCCTAAAAGAGCAAAATCAAAAATTTAAAAGAAAATGCGAAAAAACAGTTACATTTTAAAATAATTTGATAAATGAATCGTATTTTGTGCATGGAAAGCATTGTTTTAGAGCTAAAAAAAAAAAATAAAAACTTTAAAAGTCATCAGTTTTCGACTCGTTGGTTAAATCCAAACATATTTCTACGCCCCCCCCCCATTACAATATTTCGAAAATGCAGTGCTTGATTATTTGGTTATAGCGGGATTTTTAACAATTTCATAATTAACTATCTATTAAAGTATTCATATGACTAAGAATTTTGGATAGACTGCAAGAGCTTGCGCGCGTACAGTAAACGGAAAATGCGAGCATTATACAAATTTAAAACAAAAAACCTTCAATGTTCATAGAATTGAGACGGAGATTCGTAATATATTAATAATAGTAATAATACATATTTAAAACTGTATAATGAGGTTTTGATTGAAAGCGAGATCCGAGTTGAAAAAGTTTCTTCGAAGTTCTGACTTTTAATATTTGTACGAAAATTAATGGACTGTAGACTTTCGAGATGTATTGAGAGTTTATTATTTAATTACGAGAAAAACTTTCTAATAAAATACTCGTGTATATTTTTCGGTGTAATATTTTGTTAACTCTATTTTTAATAATAATTAGAGGAAATTAATTAAGGCGCTAGCACTGTTATTTTATTTTTTTGTGACTCAAAAGGTAACCAAAAGTCATTTGATGAATACCAGTCAATTTATGTCATATATTCATTTACATTTTCGGTAGTTATCCCTTACACCCGAAAGTCTATGTGTAAAAGACCTTTGAAGATATAAAAATATGTGATTTACAAAAAAGCTGAACGAACCCATTTGGATGAGTTTTATTAAAAAAAAAAAAACTTACATAATTATTGAGCTCATTAGAGTGTCGCAAAATATAGTTATGACATTGATTATAATATTGAGATCAGATAGATAATATAGATGTATATATTTTCGAGATTGTATAGAATAGAGTGATCATACGTCCTGTTTTATACAGGATTGTCTTTTAATTCGGCTCTGTGTCCTGTTGTCCTGACAAACTTCTCTCAGGACGCTTTTTGTCCCGTATAATTTCAAATCTGTCCCATATTAATCCCGTTTTTTGACTTACTGTTGATTTAAAATTTTTGAAATGAAATTATTGAATAAGATAATGTGAGAATCTAGAAATCTTTTGAATACCATTAGATCAATTATAATCGTAAATGAATTAACAATTTTATTTTTTTTTGAAAGTAAAGTATACAATATGCATGAATGAAAAGGATTTGAAGAAATTTTAAAAAGTGTCAATTTTAGTTTCATTATGTTATTTTATGTTTTTCAAAAAAGTGTTTTTATGTATTTTTAAATTTTTATCTATAACAGGTAGTTTAAAAATTATACTTTTGTCACGATTCAAAAACATATATATATATATGTAATAAATACTTATTTATTTAAAAATATTATGAAAAATATTTTTGTCCTGTATTTTATTTTCTTAAATATGGTCACCCTAGTATAGAATGTAAAATTTAATTTTGTTGCTCATGACTGATGTCAGAAACTACTGAATCGATTTTGATTGTTTTTTTTTTTTTTTTTTTAGATTTTGTAGATAATTTTTAATCGATCATTTTAAGCCATTTATTTTAATAACATTATGACAATATTTTAATGTTCGATAATCAACTTTGAGCAGATTTCATTCGAAAATCATTGTAAGAAATTGGATGTATATAATAATAATATTATATATATATATATATGGCAATACTAAGAATTTAATAATAATTATTATTATTATTTATTTGACTACATGTTATTGATGTGATTTGTAGTGAGTGGCAGAGAGATTATGTTGTCGCGAAGAAAATGAGTTTTAAAACCAGAAATAATGTTTACAAAAAAAAAAAAAAAAAAAAACATACTTTATGCGCTTTTATAAGATCCTCACATAATCTAGCGACGACACAGCTTGTAATATCGAGATTATATAGATGACATAAATTCATATTTTCGGGATTAAATAGATGATATATACACATTATAATATATGATATATACACACAACATTATTATACACACATTCACGAGGCGTCAACACCATCGGTGATTTATCGTATACAAAATAGAGAAAAATAAATAAGAAAACTCACGTTTTGATTAAATATAATTTGAAAAATAATGCGTATAGACTAATTTTTTTTTCCAAACTTCAACTACATATTTATTTTATAATTTCTTTGGGATTTTTGTGCAACACGAAATTCGTTGCTATAAAAATACAGTCGAGCCCGTGTATCTCATTGTGGGTGAGTTGCGTTCCCGGAAACAGTGTAGACTAGAAGCGTTTTTGACATGCTTCAAAATTATGTTTATAGAATCTTTATCTCCAGGTAAATTTAATTTTTGCTGTACGCTATTTGATTTTCGGAATTTCTGATTTACGAATGTTACTCCTAATTTGAATTATACCCTCAATTCATAGCAAAAATTAATTTAAAAAAGTCCTTTTATCAAAAAAATAAAAAATATAAATATAAACGATCAATGTAATTTGTTCGAAGAGTCTCTGTTAAATTTCAGCTGAATAATACAATTGAAACGCGAATAAGTTTTAATTATTTTTTTATATTTTACAATAATTTGCGTTTATTTATTTTCTTTGTGAATTTCAATTAAATTTATAATTTAGTAAAGGAAAAATAATCGTAATGCATTTAAATCCATGAGTAATTTTAATTTATTATTCATTATAAATACAATAATTTAGATTTGTTTATCTTTTTGATGCCGATTGTTGGACGAAACAATACATTTTTCCAGTAATTGAATAGTATTTTCTCATTCAAATCAACAAGACAGTCAATAACTTGCTGCGATCAAAAAATTGTATAAAATATGTCTCCGAGAGATTAGCCAGTTATTTTTTATCTCACCGCTTCATGTACACACGTGTTGTACAAAAATAACCAAAAAATATCTAAATAAGATAACAGTTAATTCATTGAACATTTATCTAGACGAGATAACAGTTAACAATTTAAATATTCATGTAAAGATAACAGTTAATGATAACCCACATTTATCTCGATAAAATACATATGACTTCAAAAAGTTTAAAAAAAAAAAACGATTTAAAACATGCATTTGTCAAAAAATGTTAATTTTACTTTAAATAAAATAACATAAAGTTATGATTTATTTTTATCTAAACATTCTTCATTCTTCCCTACTAATTTAGAGTACTTTTTGAATCAAAATTTTTCTCTATATGGTACTCGGAGTTAATTTGTCAAAATTCTCAATAGTATTTCCAAAATTTGGGAATACGTTTTTAAAATATGATGAAAACAGCTTTAAAACAGTCGACATAAGTTTTATCTATAGGTAAGATAAAAAAAATAATTATTTTTTGTCTGAATAAAATCATCTAGATAATGCGCAACACTGAGTGTGCGTAGGCAATTTTTTTTTCCTTCCACGCCGCTGAAACGCTACGGAACGCCCAAGTACAAAACGTGCGTACGGCCAAATAGGAGATATCTGCAGTTGTCAGTGTGAACAGAACAACAACGCAATTTCAAAGCTGTCGGCGAATAATTGAAACGTTTCGCCGCAGACTCGGTTCGACGGATACGCATGCCGTCCACGTGAGCGTTTCGGCGAAACTAATAGTAAAGTTTGATATGTAACCTCATCGCAGTTCGGTGCGCTTTGACGGCAGCAATCGCTCGTTTTCAAAGACTGCAAGTTTGCAAGTAACTGCGGCGACATACAATCGGATTCGATGAAACGCCGCCGAACAAATCGATTATTGTAGTAACCGAATTTATTTCTTCCGCTCGCCACAAATATATTATGTATTCATAAATTTATTATTATTATTTTATTTTTTTCCATTAAAAACCACCAAATCGGTAACGGTTATATAATTGATTATAATTACAATAAAAAACAGTGGCTGTTAAAGCTTATTGCTATAGCTATGATTAGATATATAGATGCATAGGCTGCTTATCCATCAGGGACTAAGATAGAATGGACTGGTAACGTTATGACGGCAGAGTAGTGGTGTCTGATCCTCAAATGTTTCTTCCTTGCCAGAGGCGTAGCGAAGGAGGAGGCTAATGGGGCTATAGCTCTCCTCATCGACCGTGTTTTTAGCTATTTATATATACCAAATTGTTTAGCACTTAGGTTGTTGGTAAGTTGTAGTTAAAAAAAAAAAAAAAAATCTGAGATAGAAAATTATACAAGTTTTTCATCACATTTTATTTTTACTAATTTATAGGTATTCGTATTGTTTTTATAACTGATAATAAAAATACATTGAAAAAAGACAGTTTATAGACTGTTTTTCTTATTCATATTCAGTTATTTCGTTATTAAAATTTTTAGTCTAGTAGTTTTTCACAAAAGTATAGGATATCTATACTTATTAAATTATCCAAAATAGAAATTTTATACCGAATAAGAAATTAATAATAATAATAAAACATATACAAATACTCACAGTGTGAATACTGATAAAAACAAAAATGTTGAAATGGAAAAAGAAATTTACTGAGGGAACTTCAGTATAAAATACTATTAACTTAGTCAATGTCATAATAACAACAGAAAAATGCTGTGATAATATCAATATAATAACTGAAATAGTATTTTCTTTTAGATGCAGAAATCGATTTTATTTTTCTACATGTTTAATAAGCCCTCCCCATACAAAATCCCTGGCTACGCCACTGTTCCCTGCTCTCCACCCAGCCGTTCAAAAGTACTTAGTGTCGAGCGCTATCTAGTGATGATAATATATGACAAATGATCAATACCTCACAATGGATATTCATTAATCATATTCTGTATTTTTTGACTTTCTAACTTTTTAAAATGCTATTATATTTTCAAAATTGATAAAAAATAAAAATCAAATTAAATTAGAAAAAATTGTTGTAATTATTATTTATACATAGATGGCGCTGAATGTAGTGTACCTGTCTGAGGAAACATTTGGTACTCATTGAAAACACATTCGATATCAGTCCATTCTTCATATTCATCCGTGTAACAAACGTTATTATCATTGTAAAATAAGTAGAACGCAGCGCTGTCTAGTGTACAAAACATTCGGCCAATAATAATATTGATAGTTATCACATGGAACTATACGAAACACGTATCGTCGTGCACCATAGAGTAAAGAATATATAATAAGAGTAGTCATACCGTATACTGTTACGTATAGTGAAATGAAGCAATCAAATTGAATACGCTTAGAGTGACCATTTTGAGAAAAATAAAACTATTTTTCTTATTTGGTTGGTACCACTTTAAATATTCATATTATAATATTAGATAAGACATACAAAAACGATAACATTAATTTTAAAGTATGATAACAGTTCCTTATCAGTGATCCGATTGAGCAAGGGATACAATATTTCGATACGGTTGTTTGATTCTTTTCAACAAGTCACTCAAGGCGTATTCCATTTCAATGCTTCATTGTGTACCTACACTGTGCGCGCGTCGCCCGGGGAGAACGATTAAAAGAAAAGAGCACGTGTGTTTCGACAAGCCTCGAAATAATTCATATTGTGACCTTTTTGCAGCACGTCTCTCTCTCCATTGTTTTGCATTCGTTTATGGAGTGCAGTCTCCTATTTACGCGTAATACATAATTCGTGTCATCCAATGGCGGCGGCGGCGGTGGTGGTGGTCGAATTCCGTTTATCGAATAGAATATGAAGTCGAATGGCTACCGAGGGAGCGTGTCCGCGGCGGCCTCGGTGAAAATTACCGCTCGTTCCTAGGCCGGTATTCAAATAATACAAACAAACCCTTTTACGAGGCCGAAGACGGGGGAGTCCCGAGAGACTTATCCTTTAGGATTATCGTGACGTACAAAACAATTCTCTGATCGAACTTACTTCGCGGTAAAACGTGCGCGGTGGCTGCAGTGCACAAAAACACGGCTGTCGGCTCGGCCAGTGCACCCTCGATTTCTTTTTTTTTTTTTAGATGTTTTCTTTGTTTGCTGCTAAATTTGAACGCGTACAGTACTGTTACTGTCTTCTCAATTTCGCATGGTCAATTTTTTATTTGCAGTTTATTACTACTGAGCCGGTGTCCAAACAGTGGTGTAATCGAGTGTCCTTCAAGAGATCAGCAGTTTAACACACAGTGTTTTTTTTTATTTTTTTTTTTTTAGGTGTTTTCATAAGGAATTTTGACCCTAAATTCATGCGAGTGCCCAGTTATATGCTATTTGTTACGGTGTGAACAGAAGTAAATGCCTTTTTTTGGAGATTTTAGAGAATAGATGTAGGTTAAGTTTTTTTTTAACTCATAATAATTTTAAATAGTTGAAAAATAATTATTTTTCTTTTAAATGCCATTTTTTTTGCTATTTTTCAAGTTTTCAGTGCCTTTTTTTGTATTTTATATTGTCTTAAAATCCAAACCCTAGTTATAACTTAAACTAATTAAAGACGTATTTGATGAAATTAATAAATTACTCGCAAACTTGAAAAAACGTAGAAAATTAATGGATTTTGAGATTTAAGCACCAATATTTTTTCAAAAATTAGTTTTACAAAATAGTTAGTTTAATTTTTTCTAAGACTGTAGTATAAAATTTGGGTTCTCAAAACAAAACAAAAAATGTATACATTATAGCTGTAGCGCTATGCTGTAGTACCTATTATATGTATATATATATTTTTTTTAAAAAATTCAAAATTATTTACAGAACTAAAATTATTTAATTTTCTAAATCGTACCGGGAGTACTGGAGCACCCTGTATATACTGAAATTATTCATTACATTTATCGAAAGAAAATATTAAAATACGCGTATACTAATTTAATTTATTTCCATAACAAGACTCCACTTTTTTTTTTTTAAGAAAAATAAATAATAAATTATACGAACATTGTAATTTACAATATGAAATCAATATTTCCTTTTTTCCGCAGTCGCAAATAAGTCAATTATTATACTTCGTCACCATTGATTGATACCTATTTTATTCCTGTTGATTTTTATTGAATCCAAGAACTATACTCGTAAATTTAAGTTTATGCCACTTTCGGTTTCTAAATGCAAATAAAATAATACTAATAATTTCTATTGACATTTCAAATAACATTGTTCAAATGAATAAAATATTTTATAACTTCGAATTTGCACAACAATCGAAATACTAAACGTGTTTCATGACACTTTTTGGTTTTAAGTTAGTGAACGCCGTTAGGTTAAATTGTCAAAGACTCAACTGCTTGAAGGTTAAAACCTTTATTTTATAGATAAAAAACTATGCGTTATTCATTGCCATATAAGTGTTCACGTTTTTTTTTGATACATTTCATTGTTTCATTTTAAATCAAGTAATGATATTCAGGATACAATATTTCATCCCTACATCCTGCTACAATTATTACATTTAAATAATAATTTAGTATATTATATTTTCTTGTGAATTGTATTTAAGAAACATTTCTTAATGTACACATGTACACAACAATATTAATGTTCAAATGACAATTGAACATGAATAGGACACAACATTTTTCGGTGTTGATTACAACTGAATAATAAACGAAAACGATTTAAAAACATAAAAGGACAATTCGAATTAATATGAAAAGAGTTTGATTTAGTGGCAGTGGTTGTTACTTGTCATATTTACGGATTTATGTGTTAATCATTAGTCGAAATCAGTTTAATAATAATAATTGTATTTATGTGGTTGTTTGAAAAGAAAGAAAAAATTTTTTTCTCTTGAGAAGGGAGGTAAAATCCTAGTTTTGAGTCGGAAATGTTTAAGTACTTTGTTAGTAACCACGTGCAGTAGTTAAGTGTGATTATAATAATATGAAATCAGATAAAGCTCATGAATGAATAAGAAAATCTTATACTTATTCGATTTTTTTTTTTTTTTTTTTATTGTGCAGGCCACTGGATGTTCGGTGAGATATTCTGTCACATCGTGCCGTACGCGCAGGGCACTAGCGTCTACACGTCCACGTTGACGCTGACGTCCATCGCCATCGATCGGTTCTTCGTCATCATCTACCCGTTCCAGCCCAGGATGACCATATGGACCACGGCGCAGATAATCGCCACCATATGGATATTCTCGCTGGTGGCCACACTGCCGTACGGCATTTACATGGCCAACAAGGAGATTTACGGCAAAGACTTTTGCGAAGAGACGTGGCCGCAAGAAACGTTCAGAAAGGTAAGACGTCGTCATGTTATTTTTAAAACACTACACACAAGAATACCAATTTGAACGCGTAGGCAGTGGCGTATCTGGGACTTTTCAATGGGAGGGACGATAAGCGTGCCTGGGCACTACCCGAAATTCGAAATTTAGAATTTTTTTTTTTTCGTGCTTTATGGGTCAATTGTGTTGGAAGAAAAGGGTTGAATATTTAATTAACGAAGAATAATTTTATAAATACAAGGCCAAAATTCACGTTATTAGACTCTGAATATACAACATACCATGTGTATGAAATGTACAGGTAATATAATTCACAGGTCCGTATTTAGGGGAAGGCAAACTACAAGATCTTAGAGAAAATTTTAAAAGAAAGGAAAATTAAAAATGGAGTTTCATTAATGTTCTACTAAACATAAAACAGAAAACACAGTAACTGACTAAGATATTTTACCCATAAGTTTAATTTGATACGATAAAATTGAAAATTTATCAATCAAATTGTGTTGTCTGTGAGATGAACAGCTTTCCAAAAGGTAAAAATTATATCACCCATGTCCTATAGTTATAAAACAGTTATAATTTGAATGATTAACAGTTTACTTTTGTGACCACATTTTTGTTTTATTCTTAAAAAAAACTTTTTTGGTAAAATTTTACAAAACAACAATATTACAAATGGAATTCACTCTAATATCTAAAATATGATACTTAAGTTTATATTAT
Organism: Stegophylla sp. TES_Ste_2020; assembly: GCA_025469315.1. NCBI lineage: Eukaryota > Metazoa > Arthropoda > Insecta > Hemiptera > Aphididae > Stegophylla > Stegophylla sp. TES_Ste_2020. Next base: position 10,314 of record JAIPRM010014615.1, read on the forward strand.
AAAAACTTTACTTTTAGGAGTTTTAACTATTTTTTGAGGATATGCAGTATGCCTACAATATTCCATGTATTACTTTTTGACAATTTTTATTTAAATAATACTATTATTATAGAAAATTTAATTAGTGCACTCCCCGAACTTAAAGTCCTAACTTATTAACTTAAAGTTAATAACCTACGCCTATGGGAGGGGCTAAAAAAAAAAAAAAATCGAAAAATATACATAAAAAAAATATATATATATACTTGTCTGTTCTTTTCGTTAATATTCCTTGTTACATTGAAAAATGTAGTACTTTCTAATGATCCGTCGTGTATTATAATAACGTGCTTCATCA
>JAIPRM010014616.1:0-10650 GCA_025469315.1 Stegophylla sp. TES_Ste_2020
TTTTTTTTTTAAATTTTTGTTTTTTTTTTTTAAAAAAAAAAAAAAAAAAAAAAATGAAGAATTGAGAAATTCAAAAAATGACCTCTTCAAAGTACAATCTAGAAGCAAATCCGATTTCAAATAGTTACTGATCGAAACTTTTGGACAAGTATTTCTATGCGAAAAGTTTTACACAGAGAAAAACCAAAAAAAAACAAAAAAAATAAACATCATTGTAAACACAAGCTTCTTCGCTTCGTTCAGAATCTAAAAAATGATATACTTTTTTACTATAATTAAAATATTTAAAATTAATTTTATACAGTTTCGGTCTATTACTTTTACATTTTTGTAATAAAACTCGAGTAGGATAAACAATAAATGATTGCTCGCGAAACCGTTAACTAATAAAATACAAGCTTAGCTTAACTAAAGGATATTTTTATCGTCAGAGAAAACTAGTGGAAAATATTTTTGTATCTCGATATTCTGGTTACAAAAAGAAAAAAAAAAAAGAGAAAAATAAAAACATTGTGACTTCCAACTGAAAATGTTTAGGTTTAGGAAAAAACTACAGGGGAGGGGGTGGATACCTGATGAATCCCTTCCCCTTTGTCGTCTACTTCCTCGAAACTCGGCTGTTATACAGCGTATCGTTGTAAAATGTGTTTGATGAACCGTTCGATATCTGCACGAACTATAAGCTACAATTTATAAAATTTGAAACAATGCAGAGAGTTTGCGAAAAAAAAAAAAAAAAAACACACTAGCAACGTTCTTCGCCACACATAAAATACTACGGGTAAACGACGATGGCGTGTGGCAGTGTTTCGGGCAGACCGTTCCAACGATCGGCTGGCAACAGGCTCGAGAGTGGGTGCGCGGTAGTGTGATGTTTTAAATTTGACGGCGACGATAAATCATTGGAAACATTCGGAACGCGCGATGATTCCGAGTGGAGCTCCGTTGATAATTGCATTACCGGCTTCTCCCGAGGAAACGCGAGACCGTAAGATCATAAATGATTGATGAAACGTTCGGGTCTCGAGCAATATTAGTTATGGCGAATAACAACAACGGTCGATGTCGATTTGAATATTCGTGAAGACGACGAATTTCGCGGTATTTCGACATTCGACCGAGGCTCTTGCCAAATGAAAATGACAAAACTGATTTAAATTAAAACGTATATTACGTATATATATATATTTATATAAGTAAAAAACATCTGTTACGAGTAAACTTTGTGTAGAATATTTTTTTAAGAAATATTTGTAAAGTGTTTTACAAAACAACGACTAGACATTTTGTTTTTTTTTTTTTTTTTTTTTTTTTTTTTTTTTTTTGTAATGAAATCAGTTTCAAACATTGTGTAAAAATTATGTGAATCGTAACGTTTTTTTAGAGAAAAATTCTCAAAAAATGAGAAATTTACAAAATGTTTAAACTTTTTAACTTGGCACGAAATTCACAAAGTTTTAAATAAATTATAACAAATCATTTCTTTCGTAACAAATTCAATTTATTGCTTTTATAAAACCTCAATCGTATATTGTATTTGTTAAAATCAGTTGAGGCAATATGTAAGTACATGTATATATACATAAGAAATTTAAATTTCAAAATGAGAAATTTACAAAATGTTTAAATTTTCAAAAAATTCGGATCAAAAAATGATGGTTTCCTAGTGGTTTTTGTCAAATTTTGGGTAGTTTTTTCAAAAAAAAAAAAATTAAAGAATTGAGAAATTCAAAAAATTACCTCTCTAAAATACAGTCAAGAGGCAAATCCGGTTTCAAAAAGTTATTGATCGAAACTTTTGGACAAGTATTTCTATACGAAAAATTGTACACAGAAAAAAAAAAAAAACATTGTAAAAACACTTAGTTTCTTCATTTCGTTCAGAATCCAATACTTGCACGAATTTAAATCAAAACAAATATCATTAATATCTATTGCTTTTTCCCCAGAATCCGATTATAATAATTGACTCACTCCAAAAGTCGCGTATTATAATAGTTAAATAATATATTTTTCGGGCGCCTACTACGATGTGATGATAATAAACTTGACCGTTTGGTTCGGGCGTAGAAGTATTTCATCAGAAGTTGTTTCCGTTTCCCTCCTTGCAGTGATAAGTCAAGAACCTAGCGAACGTACACTTTTAGCATATTATTACGTATTATTTATAAAATTGCATTACTAAAACGAGCGAAACGTTTACGATATTTCTCGTTTTCCGTCGACGGCGACAATAACGCTGCAGAATTATTATAATGTGGAAACGTAAAAGGCGCATCAGACACCATATTATTATATAAAGACTTTAGAGCATTTTATTTATGGACCTGAGCGTGCGCTTCCCGGGGATACGCGAGGCACTCTGTTAAAATATTACCGAGATATTTGCGCGTTCTTTGAAATTTCCTCCGGGATCGTATTCCTCCTTGGAAACTAGTTCAATTTAATTATGTACCCGAATATAATAATATTATATAGTTATATTGTAAAACTCTTTACGGAGCTAATTAAATTCAAATTAGCTTTACGGTGCAATTTTAACGAGCGCAGGTAGTAGAGACGTCCTTAGAGTACAGTTTTACGAAATCCCTCGTTCAATTGTCGTCGTCGTCGTCATCGTCAACGGGGGGGGGGGCACGATGACAACTGTTGCTGTAATTATAATAATAATAATAATAATATGTCGTCGCGATAAACAACGAAAACGACGAGAAAAAAACCCACGACGACAAGTCGAGGCCACTCTCTGATCAAAAATGAAACACGCTAGCGACGGAACACGAAAACCTTATACTAAATGCTCTTAAAATGTACTAGATATGCATTCATTCGTGGGCTTAAAAAAATACAATTATGCGCTAAAAATATGCACTTTTTTTTTTTTTTTTTTTTTATCAAACAAAATTTTACATAATTACAAGTATTTTATTAATCGATGCCCATAGTAAATACTCTTAAGCAGATGGATTTAATAAAGCTTCGCGTAGATAATCTCAACAGAGAGTATGATAAAAATGTAAAATCAACTTACATATTATCCATAAATAAATATACAAAATAAAATAATTGCTTGAAAAACGTTTCATGAATTAAATTAAGTTTATTTTGAAATTTTTCCATTAAATTTAATATATATATATGAAAAACCTAAATAAAAAAAAAAAAAAAATCGTTAAGTATCTAATTAAATGTGTTTTAATTTAATTCATATAAGTATAACTTTGTTATTACCTTAAAAATTGTTGCATTAAATCACTAAATATGTTTTATATTATTTTCGAAGTTAAAAAATCGTAAATTGTTAACCATTAGCAAATTTTTATGCTTTGAAAAACTAAGTACATTATTCCTTATATTTTTTTTTTTTTTTTTTTTATGTTTCTAATATTCATTAAAATGGATTTGAAACACAGAGTACAAAATAGTACATTTAATATCTAACGAAAACTCTAAAAATGAATTAATTTTGTTTTTTTTATTACCGAATTTCAAATTTTATCATCAAATATGCTTTAAAAAGTTGTAAAATTAAGAAATATGCTCTTAAAACTACAAAATCACCAAAATATGCACTATAAACTTTTAATATTTTTATCGCGTAGTGTCATGAAATGAATTTCTAGCTTACCTAGCAATAAATCTAATTACTCACAAAAAACATGCAAATGAAACATACTTCCGAGCCCTGATTATTAATATTAAAATTTAAAAAAAAAAAAAAAAATTACCATTTTATTTTTATTACTAATAATAATAACAGAGGGGAAAAAACATTACAAATATTACGTAAGGAAATGATCATTATATCTTTTGAAGTGGAACAAAGTGCCATTGAACCCTGAAGGCAATTTTATTTTGTTGTTGTTGTTTTTTTTTGAAACTTTTGACTTCGCGATGTCTGTTGAAATCAAAACTGACTTTTTATTTACATTATTATTATTATTATTATTAATAATTTGAAAACCAACTGACAATTTTATTTTTTTTTTTTTTTTTACAACATTCCGATTTTCGGAATTTAAGCGCTCGACGACATTTCAAGTCCGCCGGTGTCAACAACTGTATGGTAATCGAAACGAAACGAAATCGATGTTTGACAACTGTAAGAGATAACAACAAGAGATTGTTGTGAAAAGAAAAAAAAGAAAAATAGCAAGAAAACAGAAAATTTTTCACTAAAACAATTAACTGAGTTGATTAGTTAGAAGCTCATTTAGAAGTAACATTTATCGAGATGATACGAAATACGAATTAAGAAAAGTAAGAAAAAAAAAAATCGTACAAGTTATTTAAACACAATTTAAAATTTTAAAATTGTCGATTTTAACTAAATTTTTCTTTAGTCACGCAGATATCAATTAATACAGACGTTAAAGTATTCATAAATTATAAGTGGGAATTCAACAAAAACGATTTTAATAACTATTTAAATAATTTTTGAATTATCTTATAATTTAAATTTAATTCAATAAAATATTTGTTGCGTAAAGTCTAAAAGCGGTTTTTTTTTTCTATTTCCGGCCAATTTCATCTTGTTATGTAATACACATTTGAAAGAGTAAAAAAAAACTGCGGTATGGATTTAGAAAAGGGAGCGAAGGGATCATATATAAAATGATTTTTATTTTTGTTGATCATTTGTTCAAATCGGATAAATAGATGTCGATCGTGACAGCCGATAAAAGAATTTAGAGATCAATCACAAGTCGACACTTTTTGATTTAGAGTAATATATATATATATATATATATATACTTAGAATCAAAATTTTATTTCGTGTGGAAGTACAGCGATGAGTTTCAGAACGTTATTTGATAAAGTTCATTTCCAACGGAGTTTTTATGTTATACGAAACATTTTTTTTTTTTTTTTTATGAACAATTGCTTAATAACGTCTATAATAAAAAAAACATATTTTTTTTTTTTTTTGATAACTCTCCGAAAGTCATAAATCAAAAAATTTACTTGCTGGCACTTGGCATTGGGTTTTTAATTCAAATTTCTTTCTTATCAGGTACAATTGAAGTATAAACACCATTAAATACGCATTAATAACGCCGACTTATAAACATGTGCTAACCAAATTTCAATGTCTACTTGAAATATACAATTTTGATGTTTTCTAGGGGTATAATATTATTTTTTTTAAATATCCGCCACGTGTAATCATATCACTGGCCATGCACAAAACTGCATAATAATTAAGGACTGACAGAATTACTATATTTTTTACCCGCGTTTAATATGACGTTAGAATGAATATTATGTTATTTGCGACCGAGATATTATGTAATACCTTTATACTTTTACCGAGTACCTAAGGTATAAATACAAATTAATAATATTTTCAATTAGTTGTACGTCGCATGAAATATATGCCTAAGTTTTTTAGAATTTGGTTTTGAGTATAAGATCTGTTCTTTGATTCTTTCGAACAGCATAATAAATAATTATTAAAAAAATAAATAAAATAGGTAGTTATTGTATGAATGACCGAACACTAACGAAATGGAAGTGAGGACTTAAAAAATAAAAATAAATAAAGGTTTCAATTGACTTAAATTTACAGATTTGAAACAATTTTTCCTTTTAGACTTTCAGTTTTTTGTTTAACAAATTGTATTATTTAGTTCGTTTCAAAACAATTTTTCTTAAATACAATTGATTCATGTCTATATGAATATTATCATTATTATTTCACAAAAAATTTTACCTTATTGTTGGGTTGAAAATAAAATATATGATCACGTAGTCAGTGTTTCGTAGCCATTAGTGATTGTTTTTGATCAAAAATATACGTACCTGGAACAAAAAATAAATAAATAACTGAGTAGGACTAAAAATTATGTTAACCAGTTAATGTACTGCTGTTTTGAGTATGTATTAAAAGTTTCACTCAATAATGGGTCAGAAATTAGTTGTAGATGATACTTTAAGTAGACAATTTTTTTAAATTTTTAATACTTTTTCCAAAAACTAGAAATCCTCGCTTTAAATTCCAAATAAAAGCAGTGAAATATGACGTTATAACTAGATTTTAGTGAATTAGTCTTAAAATGATCGACGACCTTTATTTTTTTCTTAATGCATCACACCCACCAAGAATATCAGACACCCGGAACAAAGAATACGTATGGTGCGAAATATATCCGTCGTTTTGGTATACGTATTGACCACATTTTTTTTTTTTTTTTACCAAATTTTACCTTTGAGTTTTGCAAATATTTAAATCCTTTTTAATTTTAACGCTTTTGCACACATAAGTATGTATTGCTAATAACAAAATATTAATATTATGCTCTTTATAACATTAAATAGTTCGATTTCAATGAAATGTATAATGATCTTAGATTGTTGCCAAGAATCAATTTTGAAATTGTTTTCAATCATAAAAAAAAAAAAAAAAAAAAAAAAAAATAACAATGGAGAAAATATATAATTTATATTATACTAATATTGTTATCGAAGGGCTATAGAATCATAGAGTAAAAAACAGGAAATGCTAATTTCGATTTTATTTTACTGTAAATGTGCAAATGAAAAGGGTTAAAAATTAATTTATTCCGAAATTTAATTGTACCCTATAAACGTAGGGGACACGCGCACGAAATATCTCGTGTTAACGTCTACACCGTTGAACACATATCATTTTAATTGGCTAATTATTTAAATTTAAACAAAACATTTTCAATTTTATCTAAAAAAAAAAAAAACAACAGTGTTTATAATTTATTTCACAGTGAATCTACGGCTGTTGTAGAATATTATTATGATTGTTTTGAAAGATTTTTGTTTTCAAACGAGAATAATAATAATAATAAACACGTGCTTCGCTAAAAATCTTCTAAATATCATATTTTCTTTGTTCGGACAAGTATACGAGTTCCGACCGTAGGTACCCTCTTTATCCATTACCAAATAAATCACCGATAAATCCCGTTTGGGATGTGCGGAGCAGACAGGAATATTCGGGATTTCTTCTCGGGATGACCGTTCGGGATTCGGCTAGGCATTTTAATCCGGTGTTTACCGATTGAGACCCCCGTACTTAAACGAGTAGAAAAACAAACGGATGCGAAACACGAATTTAATGTAAACGATCCGGGAAAACCGGAGATTTGTATTTACTATGACGTGTCAAACCGCCCGAATTCGGTACCTAAGTACGTCGAATTCGTATCAAATTTAATTCCAATGCTTTATTCGCGTAGCTGTATAAAATGAAAACGGTTTTAAAATCATCAAAAACAATCTGTTCTCTAAATGAAAAAATATGATTAAGTTTTTGAGTTCAAAATTCACTCAAAACTACTCATAGCCCCTCCCCGGAATTTTCGAGAATAGCATAAGATTAATGCCTTTTTGAGGGGGCTAAATCAATCAAATAAACATTTTGGCCCCCTGCTCGCCCCCCTAAAAAAATATTTTCCGAGTTGCACCAACGTCAAGAATATCGATAAATTATTATATTCAAATTTGATTTATCGTTATAACACTTTGATAAACAGCTGTTTTAGACTCTGGGGCGGAGCGAAGAAGCTTATAATTTTACAATGATTTTTCTCCTTCTGTGAACGGTTTTTCGTATAGAAATATTTGTTCAAAGTTTCATTTGGCTACTTTTTGATTCAAAATTCGACTCTAGATGGTAATACAGAGAGTTCGTTTTTTTTAAAATTTCGTGATTTTTAAAAGGGTTGACGGCGTAACTATACAGCATAAAATGTGTTTTCAAGTTACATTATTTTGCTTCAGTTGCTTATTTGGTCGCTGTAGAAAATTTTATGGAAATCAATTAATTTGTTTTCATTTATCATGTTTGTTCACTTATACGTCATAATTTGTTGAATATAGTGACACAATAGTCAATTAATGTTTATTTTTTGATTATATTTATTTTTAACGTTAATAACCGCCTTAACTGCAAGAGCTGCACTCGGAATCATTTTTTTAAAGAAACGATTTATCGGTTTTTTTTTTTTATGTTCAATAAACCCACACGGAAGAGCGAAGAAAATCTATGGTGCAAAGTACATCTGGTTTTTTAATTTTCAAATCCAGAGTGAAGCGAAGAAGTTTTCTAATATCTGCCATATTCCTCCGTGTCCATCTAATATCAACACACGTTAATAGATTTTCGTTCTGGTTTACCAGCTGATATTTTTCGTCTTGTCAAACAGTCAAACGGCTAAGTTTATACTCATTGCCAATGAATCATATTATTATGAATACTTAGAATTACCTGTTGAATTTTTTCACAAATAAAATAGTTCTTCGGATCTGTTGTCAGAGGAGTATTCGAGCATATTATGACGATTAAGGTTTTAATTACAAATAAATAAAAAAATTATTAAAGTAGTTAATATAATTTTAAACATGTTTTTATTTCAAATCGGTGACGTTCTTATAAATATAAACTTTTAAACAAATATATTTTGAAATATGCTCAAAGCCCAACATTTTCATGGAATATTAATAAATAAATTAATATATCACTAGTAAAATGCAATAAAATGCAATTTTATCTTAAAATATGCATGTTTATGTAAAAAACCTCAAAATATGCAAAATTTAATTTGATTTTTGAAATCGTTTGATTGTGATTCAAATTTGCAGCTCATCCAGCAACTTTTTAATGCACTCAGTAAAAACATGAAAATGCATGAACTTCCGGGCCCTACTCATTGGTATTTTCAAACCGTCATTCGATATAATTAGAATATTGTTTCGAAAGACTATTTTCTTTTCTTTTCTTTTTTTTTTTGGGGGGGGGGAGGGGACTCGGTTCGTGCGCAGCCTTCCCCCACTGATCGCCAAGCGTCCAAACAACATTAGCATCACAGCGTGCGCGTCGATGTAATCTCTTGTCAGACGACACAACAAAAACTCAATTTAGCGACAAAACGCAGAACAAAAAACCCCGCCAAAACAACGAGCCACACGCGAGAGAAGAAAACTGACGGTTTCATTAGTCGTTCCACGCACACTTTTAAGTTATTCCGAACGTATTATTAAAATATATTTCTGAATAATAATATTATATCAAACACATTCCGAATGTATTTTACGGTATGACGCGAAATCATTTTTTTTTTTTTTTATATTCCGAACGAAATGATTTACAACGATGTTTATTTTTATTTTTTCTGTGTACAACTTTTCCTATAGAAATACTTGTCCAAAAGTTTCGATCAGCAACTCAATACTTTTGCCAGAATTCAAGAAAAACTAGTCTGAATTTGGCAAAAATGTAATTAAAACTTTATGGAAATGTAAAATGTAGAAATTTGAAAAATCTTTTTGCGAATGCTTTTTTTTTTTTTTTATTTTAGTGTCTTTTATATTTTTATCAATGGACAAGCAAGAATACAAAAAAATACAAAAAAAAAAACCGGACATTTGATTATTGTTGTGGGTCGCAAAAATTGAAAAAATTCCCAAAACGGGTCGTACCATATAGAAAGTTTGGGAACCTCTGGTCTAAAGTCTGCGCGTAAAGTCCAGAGCTAAAACCCGGGGTGATTTTTCGAAACTCGAACCCTATTCCGTGTCGTCTACTTACGCCGAATCGAGATACCGATCCGCAGGCGGTTATAATAATAGCGGGCGGACATTTTGACAGTCACGCGCGGTGGATCGGACGTCCAAATCTGGCGAGTGATGAACGACGAAAAGGAACTCGTCGCGAAAAAATAAAAAACAAACCGAGATAAACCGTAAAATCTCTCTAGTACAAAGTGTGTTTTCGTAGACTAGCAGAGTTTTCGTGACCTCTCGCACTATATTGTCGTGCATTGAAATAACGAATTTCTAAAAACAAAAAATTTATTGTTGTTTAGATCAAAAAAAAAAAAAAAACCTATGTGCAAATTATTATTTCACAGTTTTTTATTTCATTTTTCATTAAAAAAACGAGTAAAAACGATTTTCGTTTTAAGTATATTTTTAGTATACGGTAAAAAAATATTGTTGACCAAAAAATTGTTTTCAGACTAAATTTTATTTTCGAATTGTTAAAATCGAAAATCGGCTCATGTCGAAAATTAACTCACTTAAACATTCGAAACATGCGTTATAAAATATTTGGGTCCGAATCATGATTTTTGCCATTTCTTTTTGGTAAATTGAAAAACAATTTTTCTCACTTGTACTCCGAAAAATAAGTAAGAACTGAAACGTTAGAAGTGTGTTTTTGAAACTCCCAACCGTATAGCCGCCGCGAAAGGAGAAATCATGTTCACAATTTTGTTAAAATTAGTCAAGTCGTTTTTTTTTTTTTTTTAATTATGTATAATTATTTCAAAATATAGCGAAATAGAACATTCATATCTACAACATAAATAATATTATATTAAAATATTTGTTGAACTTACTTTAATAGCGTTTTATCGAAAGAATAATTTACCGTTTTTTTAGATTCTGAATGAAGTGAAGAAGCTAGTGTTTTTACAATAATGTTCATTTTTTTTTTATTTTTTATTTTTTTTCTGTGTACATCTTTTCGTATAGAAATACTTGTCCAAAAGTTTCGATCAATAAATTTTTGAAACCGGATTTGCCTCTAGATTGTACTTAAGAGAGGTCATTTTTTGAATTTCTCAATTCTTCAATTTTTTTTTTGGAAAAAACTACCCAAAATTTGACAAAAAC
>JAIPRM010014617.1:0-10649 GCA_025469315.1 Stegophylla sp. TES_Ste_2020
AATACTTATCCAAAAATTTCGATCAGTAACTTTTTGAAACCGGATTTGCCTCTAGATTGTACTTTAGAGAGGTCATTTTTTGAATTTCTCAATTCTTCAATTTTTTTTTTTTTTTTTTAAACTACCCAAAATTTGACAAAAATGACTCGGAAACCATCATTTTTAGATCCGAACTATATGAAAATTTAAACATAGATAGAAAATCATAATATAAGAAAGATTTTGGCGAAAATATTAAAAAACAATTTTGGACATTTTTGTAACATTTTTTTTTCTCATTTATTTTTTATATTATTAACTTTCTACCTTTAGAATCGTTTTATTGAAGAAATGATTTATCGTTTCTTTAAAATTAAATACGCCCGTCAAGAAAATCCCATCCGTCGTGCAAAGAACACCCATCGTGCGAAGTATGTCTGGATTTTTTATTTTATTTATCAATATCATCAATTCGCAATACGCGTGTACTATTTTTCCCTCAATATTATTATTGTTATTATTACAAATATATATTTTTTTTTTTTCATTACCGAGCAACCTACGTTTGAAGTTTTTTTTTTTATTTATTTATAACTAACGTTCTTAACGCATTAGGTGAGATAAAACAATTATCGTTTCAAAGTTTCACGATTATTTTGTAAAAGTTTCTATACGGATAACGATGTTTTATCTCGTGAAAACATCCTGATTCGGATTTATATATAATGTGACGTATACGAAAACAATAAAGTACTAACGATAATCAAACTTAATTAGTATGTTAATGCTGATTGGAATAAAATTAATTAATTTACGACTCATTAAGCGCGGAAAATACAGTATAACACTAGTAGCAGTAGACATATATATATATATATATATATATATCACAATCGCAACTCTTATTTCCTAAGACGTTCTAATAATTACGGCTTTGTTTGAGTTCGTCCAAATGCAAACGGATCGTTATTATATCTCTCTATAGATTTCGTTCCTGGTTCATCAAAAGAACTTAAATGTTTCGTTTTACTCTATCGGCTCACTTTTTACGCTCGTATTTCACAAAAAAAAAAATGAGAATAATATGATTTTCAAAAAAATTTTCCTATTTTATAGCATAAACGTAAAGTATAATATTGTTTAAATTAGTTGTTTTATTATGTTTGTGTTATATTATAAGACTATTCTCTCGAGTATGAACTGAATTGAAAATCGATATTAGAAAATACTTTTTTCATTAATAATTTGACAATAATAGTTGGTCACCTTTTTTTTTTTTTTTTCTTAATCTTATAAAACTAATTTACTCCGAGTATTATAAACACCTTATCTCTCCAATTCAGTCTCATCCGTTACAATATCATAGTTATCTCGATTACGTGCATCGCGGTAGTATGCAATTTCGGTCACTAAAATATTTTAATAACAATAGATAACACTGGTTTTATATCTCACAGCTTAAATAAAGGCAAATAAAATGAATAATGTTTAAAAAAAACCTTATTTTATGCCTATACCGACATTTGTTTTATTTTATTTTTATATTTACGGTACTAGCCCTTTAGAAAATTATTAGATATATATATATACAGTTTACAATTAATTATAGCTACAAATTACAAGACTTATTACTATCAAAATACATAAAAGTTGAAACATATACATACATAATAGGTATAATATAAGTATTAAGAGAGGTGGAAAGCATCCAAATTGACGAGAGTCATTAATCTTGTGATAGATTCATTTGCCAAGTAATTAGAGGTGCAAGGAGGAATGTAGAAGAAGGGAGTAGGATTTCTAAAAATATGTTATGGTACCCTAAAGTTAATAAAACTTAACAGATGAGAAGAATCTATTTTTCCAGATAGCAATCCATTTAGAAATTTAAACTCAAATCTAGTTCTTCGATTAGAAAGAGTATCCATACTAAGGAATTCAGTAACAGGGGTGTAATCGTGGGGTAGATGGTGTATATGTAAAATAAATCCAGCAAAACTTGTACCACTTCAAGGTGACATGCGTTGCTTGCAGTATGTGGATTCCAAAGAACAGCACCACACTCTAAAATAGGGCAGGCAAGTGAACAAAAAATAATTTTTAAACATAGTCCTAGCTTAAAGTCGTGTGCTAATCTTTTAATGAACCCAAGCATCTCGTAAGCTTTACAACAAATCATATTGATATATTGTGTGGTCCAGGGTCAAGTGACCTGTTGAACTTAAAACCTAAGTCGATTACAATTTCAACATGCAAAATTTCTGTATTATTTAACCCCAGAGTAATAAATACTGCCTTTATTTTAACCCAACCGATCGATGCTTTAAAAACTCAACCGAAACAGGAGAAGGAAACGTACACACACAGCAGGACAATATTATTGCGTCCTGCTAGGATCAGGGGACGCGATCGTATTAGCATTGGACGGCCGGTCGATGCGTTGACCGAGGAAGAGAATTACGCGTTTGACGGCGAAGCCCCAATGACTTGGAAGTGTATACGCGAGACGACGAGCAATGGGTCAACGGGTTTAAGCCAGGGTCGCCAGACGTCCAGTAACGGGAATGTTCTCTTCAATTCAACTGTCCACAGTCCCGCCGCCGTTGTCTCTCCGACATGTCTTCGTTACACGTTTTTTCCACGTACTCGTTTCTAACGAATCCCGAATTTAATTTTCAATTTGAAAAAAAAAAAAAAACAACGAAGAATTTTATTTTTTATAGTTTTTCAGACTAGAAAATAAAAACAAAAAATTTTCGAACGAATAACGAAATAGATTTACTAGAATTCGGGTTTTTTTTTCTTTTTTCCTTTGCCTGCGATTACTCATTTTCTCCAAATAGACGAGCAAATAAATAATACAAACAATAATAAAAAATGACTTTATTGTAAATAATTATACACAATATGTGATAACGCTGTCAGTAAGCAAAGAGTGCAATAACTTAAATTTAAGAAATAAGCATCTCATGATAAATACAAAAATATGCAAAATGTATGTTAAAAATGAACTAAGAAGAAATAATCATTTAAATTTAATATATCCTACATCGAATAAAATTCCATAATTCATAAATTCCAAATTTTGCAAATAATACATTTTTTTTTCAACTTGATTGGTGGATCAAAAAAAAAAAAAAAAACCAAATTTTTTTATGATAATTTCATTTAATTAGATTCTATTCAAAAGGGCATAATGAATATAATTTTGTTTTTGAGATTGAACAAGAAGTTATTAGTAGAGTGGAGAGTCTGATGAGGAATATTAAAAGGAATCAGAAAATCTGAAATTCCATCGCCTTCTTTAAACATGATAAACAAGTGGTTCTCAACCAGTGTGTCGTGTTTTATCGTTAAGTATGTCACCAAAAAAAAAAATGTTTATTTGAAAGTTTAGATCTGTAAAGTCAGATTCACACAGTGTGTCACAAATATCTCATCGATTTTTTTTTTTTTTTTGTTTAATGTAAATATAAACAAATACATTTTTCATTTTCAATTCAATCTTAAAGTTATAAACTGTTTAAATTGTATACATGTAAATTTATAATTTCTTTTTTAGTTTAGTGGTTACATGTATAGATATAATAATTTTCATAGGTAATAACTGTTATTCTTTCAAAAATGCATTACTTGTTTTATAAGTGTGTCACCATTTTTGTGGGCCTAAATTAAAAAAATTGAGAACCATTGCGATAAACCATACGTACATTTCTTTAACCGTATTACGTAGTTGATGAAAATAATTATTTTACGCACGTACGACAATATTATATCGTTCATTTTTCACTGTAATGTTATGTAAAAATTAATATTATATTATAATATTTTTATTTTTTTTTTTTATCTCATCCCGCATTTTGAATTGTAATGTCTAGTGACCCCGGTATAGGCTCTCTCGTACGGTTCGCAGCGTCAAAAAACATAAATAATAAGCAGCGCGCGACGTTTCTGCGTTTGAAAATTTATAAGGTCCCGCGGAAGTCACCGGACGGCGGCGGGGCAACAACAGTAAACCGGATAGATCGTGAACTCCACATCATAACTTATGGGAAACTATTTATCAGTTCATGACGTTTCGCGTATTCTACGGCGACGTCGCTATTGTCACTTATTTTTTGTCGGATTAAAGTCTCGTTATTATTCACACGATATCAGTTCTTCGGACAAATGCTGGTTTGTGTATATTTGTATATTTTGCGTCCACCTACGAACATAAGTGCGACTACGAGTGGGACTACTGAAGGGAGCTTATCGCCCTTAAATTTATCCGTAACCCGTTCTCCCGGTTTCTTTATAGTAAAGACTCATTTTGTCTTTTTTTTTTTTGCACAAGATATGCACTTAATTTTTTTTTTTTTTTTTTTAATTGTTGTTTTTTCGTTTATATTACACAAACGTACTTCTATAATAACTCGCATAATTTCAGTATCCGGAACTACTTTTTAAATTAAATTAAAATCATACAGTTTTTCTTAAAACAAAATTGTAATCCTCTACGTAGGAAGAACGTGAAATTAAAGGAAGGAAGAGGACAAACATGGAGTTTCTGAGAAAAATTTAGCTCCTCCTCCTCCTCCCCCAGAAATTCAGCTCTAGATGTGTATATGCCGACCAATTAAAAACGATCCTATGAGTGATCGATACGTTTTATAGAGTCGACCGAAACACCCGAATAATTCGTCGATTTGCATAAATGTAAATATATTATATAATATGTTTTAGTTTCAAAACTAATAATTATAGTCTAAAATAACCATTTTGTAGAGCTACTTTTTAGTAATTTGGAGAAAAAATTATTTCGAAATCGATTGAAGTTTGAATGAATAAAAGCATTTTATATTTTCAAAAAATACTGCAAATTATAAATATATAGGGTTTTTGAATTTTTTTTTTTTAGGTTATTAAGGTAACAAATAATGTTTCAATATGAAATAATGTGCACATAACTCTTTTTTTCATTATATTTTTATTTATTTTTATAAATGTTCAAAATGTCCACAATAAACTAATTTCATACACCATTTAAAAAATGTAGTAGATATTCCTGACGATATGTTAATTTCGTTACAGAGATCATAAGCCTATGAAATTTAATTATACATAAGAGTCCATGGGGGATATTTTGAAACATTTATACAAATAAATATAAATATAACAAAAAAAATATTAATAAGTTGCGTGCATATTATTACTTATTGGAACATCTTTTGTTGTCTGTTAAAAAGTTTAAAAACCGTATAATTTTACAATATTTTGCTGTATTTTTTGAGAGTATAAAATACTTTCAATCATTCGAAATTCTAATGATTTCAATATTGTTTTTTCTTTATGTTACTAATAAGTAACTCTAAAAAATAACTATTTTGGAATTTTTCCAAAAAATTATTTGAAAAGAATCAAAAATGTGTTAAGGAGCTTTGAATTTTGGATTTTTTTTTTTTTTGTCCATAGTAAAAAGAAAGCTGTTAGTCACATATATTTTAAAATAAACCTGTTCTTCAACGTTTACATTATATTTCGAGTTATAACTATTGATTTTCCAATTAATTTACATACTGTATATACACTATATTTACACCCCTATGGGGTGTCACTTATAAATAAATAATCAATACTCTTATATTGCTACGTTTTTGTTATGCAATTGAATAGACGCGGTTTTACGATTTTAATCGAAAAAAAAAAAAACGTTATTGTCAAAAATTAATTCAGACGGCGCTCTGTTCGTCGTCGGCGTGTGCTTTAAATAGTCGTTAACGTGCTCGAGAGTGCAAGTATAATGCGGAGGAATACGGCTGAACATATTAATATGCATTGTCAAGTGCCCTTCTCCCGTCATTTAAACCCGTGGGCTCCGCGAATATAATTCAAATGCTCTGTGTATAGTTCGCATTGATTAGGTTTATTCTGGAATACGTCTATCTTGTTGGGAGTCCATATTATAATACAATATAGACCGGGATTGATTTAATTAAATAGTTTCAAGAGCACTTTCTGAAATTCGAATATATAGGTGGGGGTAGTGATAAAATTAATTCGACTTAGCGAACAACGTAACTAAATAATAATAATAATAATAATATTGTGTAGTCACGGCACAGAGGTGATGTCTGTGGGTTTCAATCCGAAAACAATATAATATTCTTTGTGGCCATCGAACGAGCGAGCGCTCTGACTCGAACGTTAAAGCGAGAGAGATAATTGAATCCTTTATTATTTGACGATTATTAATCGATGTCACTATATCCATCGAGACCACCCGTCATTATTGTTCTTATTTTCAGCCAATATTCCCTTCGACGCGTATTTATTTATTTTACTTCATTCCGTTTTCTGCATTTACCTGTACACGATATTTTAATAACACATTATTAATCCATGTCGATTAGATCATTCGTGTGCAAACAAACAATTCGCCCTGTTTTGGATTTAAAGCTCCAGTTATTATTATTTATTAATCACTAAAAACTGACACAATTGAATTCGATTAAAACATAATAACGAGTATGTTTGATTACCCAACGAATAAGTATGTAGGTATAAACGTTTTCGTTCCTTAAAATAAAAAATAAAGTAATAACAAAAAAATTATGGCATTTTAAACGCTGGTAAAATGCACACATTGAATTAGTTTTGATGACCACGAGCATAGCAATCACATGAGATTCTTTTAATTTCACTGCCTCTTAAGCGTTTAAAGTTTTATGAGTTTATGTTTGAAAAATTTGTTATTTATTATTATTATTATTATTATTAATATAATTATTATTTGTTCTAAATTCAAATAATTGCATTAAAAAAATAAAATATATCGGTTTTTGAGATTTTTATGGATTTATTAAACACTGTTTGTGTAAGTGAAAGTAATATTAAATTTTCATAACAATATCTCATGATATCAAAATATAAATATTTGATTACAACAGAAACCTTAGAAAAAACGAGATATTTCTAAAATTCCGTATTCAGCATCTCATAAGCGGTTTTTATATCTTTTGGTAAAGTTTCTAATATTCTATTGATTTTGATATATTATGAATTAATTACTGAAATCAACTTCACTAAAATCTAGTTTATGGTTTATTTTATTCGCGTTTCCCTGATTTTCCTTGTTTTTTGAAAAACTACAAGACACATACTGATCCGTAGAATTTTTCGAATATAAATAGTGTTAAATGAGAAGAAAAAAACTAAATATGAACATTATTGTGTAAAACCACTGATTACCTTATTTACTCTCGATTTTAACATTTCAATTAAATCGAGTACTCTCTTGGACGTACGACGCATTATTATTCATATTTATACCGTTGCGGTTCAACTGGATCAAAACCTTGTTAACGACTTATCCGATTTGTGTAAATTTTAGATTATTGATTTATTGATACTTTTTATTTCACCCTACAGTTAGTTCACTGAGCCCCGCCGCCGCCGCTGATCTCAGTTAATGATAAATATTAATTATAGCGTTCGAGGAACGAACAGTTGTAATCAAAACTTTAGCACGCACAATACCGTAATGAACAATATTGCCTCTGCTATTTCGTTAAATTTTCCTCTTCGATTATAATATTTCCGACTAACGTTTAAAGGTGTTATGACGGCGGCGCGGCGGCGACGTATAGTATAATATTATAAATATTTATCTCATGTTTGTCTTATTCGTATAGAAAAATGATTCTTTTTCCGTATAGTTTTTTTTTTTTTATTTTATTTTAAGGTTATATTATTATTCTCGCGGCGACGACAAAAGCTATATAAATGTATAACGTGAATTCGCGATCAACTTTGTTTGTCGTCGTTAATATCACCGAGTTTCACAGAAACTTTTTTGATTTTCATTGAAACAACTTTGAATAATGTACCGAGGACATATTTTTTTCGTAACAATGCTAGGTCGTTACGAGTACACAAGGTGAACTTCGTTCGCTCCGTTGTCGCGAATCAGTTGATACCGCGTACGAATTATTATCAATAACAAAGTTCGAATTCAAATATCCGGGAACACCGAAACCGCGTGTTTCAATCTTTTGGCGGAGACAAATTTCACCGGATTCGAAATTAAAAATTGCCTGGGACAAGAGACCGTTTGAAAGTTTGGTGTTCCGAAAAGGGGTGAAATATTTTTGGAAAACGCCAAAGACCGTTGTCGACAGTGATCGGTGATGAAGAGACATCTGTGAATTTCTCGAGCCACCGTTCATACGACTATAAATTACTATACACAATCCCCATTTCATGAAATATTCTGTTACAGGAGCTCAAATTTTTGAGTAGTGTTCGCCTATCGCTTGGAAAAACCATTTACCATTTTGAAAAACGAGCTTTTAAAAGTTTCGCGAAATTGTTGATCTACCGAGAGACCGAACGAAACTTTTAGGCCGCTTCCACTAACCGAAAACATAATAAAAGCCATTAAAAAAAACACACACACACATAATTACATAACGCTTCGCTCAAGGATGATAAAATAAAAAAAATAAAAATAATATTTAAAAGATAAAATATTTTACGTTACATATAATATATTAACACGAATTAGTGAGCTAAGTTTAAAATGTTAAACTAAATACATAAAATATTTTAAATCGAGTAAGAACTTTAACAACGAACACTGAAGTAGTACCTACTAATTAAATAATATTTAATAAAAAAATCATTTTTTTTTTTTTCTATACAACGAGACGAGTCGTGTGTGCGAAATCGGTTGTTTATTTGCTATTTTCATTGCGCTTTGTTGTTGTTTTTTTTTTTTCTTCACTACGACACAATCGTAATACTTCGATTAAACTTTAAACTTTGCAAGGGTTGTTAATACCGTACAGCACTCGGGTCTAAATAAACGTCCTGTTACACGACATATAGTAGTTTCAATTCGCGGGCTCCGAGAGAATATTCTCGTGCGGAGGAAAAAGTTAGAATGACTTAAAGGGATTTTTGCGCGCGGTAACAAAACGTCGAGGGGAAAAAGTCAGAACAGGAAACAATAATATTTATTGTTATAGCTATATACGAGGGAAATACTGGTAAAGATAACAGGCGAGCACGCGCGCGTGCTCGCGCAGAGAAACCAGAAAATTATTGCGGAAGTTATCCTTTTATATAAAAAAAAAAAAAAAAAAAAAGAGTCGACTTCGCAGACTGTGAGAAGAAGAGGGACAACGACAATTGTTATTGATGCAAAAAAAAAAAAAATATTTTCTCTTCGAAAAACGGCGATATATCATTTACACCGTTTATCTATACGCGCATACATACATAATATGATGTTTATTTTTTAATAAAAAAGATGTAAAAACGATCGTATAATAATAATATTGTACACTGCGGTTTTAAACGGACACTAAACAGAAATATAATTACGTTTTAAATGCCATTTTATACTCGTATTTTTCGAACGCTTCGTCAAATTGGCAGTGCGTTGAGAAATAATAATAAAAATCTTTTTCGTTCGTAAAACATCGTTTTTACGCACGTGAATTTATTTTTATACTAAATTTACGACCAAAATAACATTTAATACGTCTTTATCGCAGAGTGTATTTAAGAGTAAAAGTAAAGTAAGGCAAAATTAAGTTCAGTAAAGTATAGACAAGAAAGTCGGACATATTTCACGTCACGGGTATTTTTCACTCCTCGGATCAGATACTCTTATTGGGTATGTTGAATTAAAAAAAAAAAAACGATAAATCATTCCTTTTCTAATACGATTCAGAGCAAAGGAAGTTAATAACACAAAGAACAATAATATTCGTAGTTTTCTACTTTTCTTAACTTATCTTTGTTTTACTTTACTTTACTTCACTTCACTTTACATTACATTACTTTACTTATCTTTACTTTAATTTAATTTACATTACTATTCTTCACTTTACTTTTTTTTATCCAATAAATAAAAAAAAGATAGACAATTTTACTAAAAAGGAAAAAAAAGTATTCCTAATTTTTTTTTTACTTAGGTATTCAAAATTTTCTTGCGCCAAATTATTTCTCATATTATTGTCTATCTATGTTTAAGTTTTCATAAAGTTTGGATTAAAAAAAAATAATTTCTGAGTCTTTTTTGTCAAATTTTTGGTAATTTTTCCCATGTTTAAAAAAAACAATTGAGAATTTCAAAAAATGACCTCTTTAAATTACCATCCAGAGACAAATCCGGTTTCAAGAAATTACTGTTCGAAACTTTTGATCAAGTATTTCTATACGAAAACGCGTGAAAAAACATATAAAAAAAAATTAAATAATATACATCAGGGATTCCTAATCTTTTTTCCTTGGCAGCACACTTGATCATTTTTTAAATTTTCGCGGCACAGTTCCAAGTCAATGTTATAAATATAACAATCAATTGTAATAAATAATATATAATGTATAAACACACATAATAAGAAAAAAGTGTGTACTTCGCTCGTCGGAGTGTTCTTCGCACGTCGGGTGGGATTCTTTTGACGGGTGTATTGAATTTTAAAGAAACGATAAATCATTTCTTCAATAAAACGATTCTAAACAAAGAAAATTAATAATATAAAAAATAAATGAGAAAAAAAAATGTTAGAGAAATATCCAAAATTTTTTTTTCACATTTTTAAAATTTTCTTGCGCCAAATCTTTTTCTTATATGATTTTCTATCTATGTTTTAATTTTCACAAAGTTCGGATCAAAAAAT
>JAIPRM010014618.1:0-10648 GCA_025469315.1 Stegophylla sp. TES_Ste_2020
TCGAAAATTTTTTTTTTCTTATATTATTAATTTCCTTTGTTCAGAATCGTTTTACTGAAGAAATGATTTATCGTTTCTTTAAAATTTAATACGCCCGTCAAGTGAATACCACCCGTCGTGCGAAGTATGTCCGGCTTTTTTCTAGTTACTCATACCTTCAACTTAGTTCCAACTCCATCAGAACTGGATATAAGTATTGGGTCTCGAAATGCAGCTGCCTTGAGGTCAAACAAACCCCCAAATGAACCCAAATCTCCAAGTACTCCTTGGCGTTTTGTCACAGATACCATTTGTTTATAAAGTGGAATTAAATCATTACCAGCAGTTATGTCTACACCACTAGACTTGTAGGTTGTAACACCTTTAGCAAGAATTGCTCTATGTAAATTAAATGACAAAAGGTCATTAATTGTTTTTGATTTTAAAATAAGCTAGTACAAAGTTATAATAGTTATACCTAGCAATTCCTCTGTGAGCAATATCAGTTCTGAAGTGGGCACCATTAAATGTGATTCTACCACAAGCCATGGTAGCTCTAGCAGCAGCTAAAACTAATTCTTGATGGGTAGTAACCACAATTAAAACACGACCACCATTGGTAACCAATTCTCCATAATTGTTCAACTTGGTACCCATGTGAAATACCATACCTTTTGTTACACTAGACAGTCCTAAAATATTTCCAGTTATAACTAAATTCTAAAAAATTCATAAATTATTTTAAACTAAGTTTAATAAGTTTGTTAAATAATTTACCAGATATGACATCCCCTTTACTGGATGTTAATGGATATCCTCTGCTCGCCATCACAACACCGACACAAAATTGATCAGTTTTCCAATCAACTTTCAGTTTATCCAAAGTGCCAATGCAACATGCCTATAAACATAAAATATATTTAATGTAATTAATAATTACACAAAATTTAATAGTAATTTCATACTTTCATGATATCATAAAGATCAGACTCTAAAAGTGGCAATATTGTTTGGGTTTCAGGATCACCGAAACGACAATTAAACTCTAAAACTCTAATGCCATCATTAGTTACCATTAATCCAGCATAAAGAACACCTAAAACATAAATATTAAAACTGAATAATAAACGAAAATAATTAAATATTAAAACTCTTACCAACAAAAGGAGTTCCACGACTACGGAGACCATCAATAGCCCTTTGTAAAATGTCTTTTGCTTCATCCAATTCATTTTGTGGCATATTGTAACAGGGGCAAAAAGCTCCCATTCCACCCGTATTTGGACCTTTATCTTGATTATATGCTCTTTTATAATCTTGACTTGGCAACATGACATTAATATTAATACCATCAGAAAAACATAAAACCTTCAAAAAAATAAATAAAAATAAGCGAATATATAAATATAAAATTTTTGGAATTTTCAAGGTAGACAATATATTATCATACAGAAACTTCTTCTCCCTGTAACAATTCTTCCACCACAACAGTCTGGCCAGCTTTTCCAAATCGATTTTCTGTTAAGATGGCATCTAAAGCTAAGCATGCTTCTTGTTTATTAGAAGCAACCACAACTCCTTTACCTGCAGCAAGACCACTTGCTTTTACAACCAAAGCAGGATAATCAGCCCTTTAACAAATTATATAAATATATATATATATATATATGGATAAAAAGTAACAAAATTAAAAATATGAGATAAAATAATTACGAATAAACAAAATCTGTTGCTTGTTTAACATCATGAAATGATTTCCATCTGGCTGTTGGAATATTGAATTCATCCATAAATTGTTTTGACCATTCTTTATCACTTTCAATACGAGCTGCTTTAGCGGATGGTCCAAAACAATGAACGTTATGCTTAGCTAATACATCAGAAATTCCGGATGCAAGAGGATCTTCAGGCCCCACAACAACCAAGTCAATCGAGTTTTCCACACACCATTTTGCCAAATACTATTATATGTAAAAAAAAAAAAATGAATAAATGTAAATTATAGATCTAATACAGTTGAAATCTTGTGACACTTGTTGACATTACATGTTACATATTACAATATTATATTGCATATTACATTATTTTATTATTATATTATAGTCCCTCAGATTGCTATGCAATGTGGAGGGCATTTTAGTAAAGCCGCCGGTCATTGAAGTACGATAACAGAAAAGTACCAATAATTTTAATAATATAATCACTAGGAATGAAAAATGATCGAAGGTATAAATTGGCAAAATATTTAAATAAAAATCTAAAATATTCATAAAATATTAAAAATTAAATACTTAGATTTGTTTCTATAGTTAGGGGTTACCAAAATCTAAAAAACCTGAAATCCGTGGTGGCAGAAAACGGACATCTATTTTATCATACTGGCGGTAAACGGAAAGGTCATTTTTGGCGGAAAAGTAAATCGCCTCCAAAATATTTCACATTTCACCTTCTTTTTCTTTTAACCAAAAAAACTATTTTTGACACCCAAAGAACTTAGCAGAACCAGTATAAAAACATAATAACAATTTTCAATTATAAGGTAATCAGAAATAAATAACTAATGAAATTAGTTTAATATAAAAATGAGGTAATTTCTTAATAATAAAATAAACTATAATTGGTATATATAATTCTTCACAAACTTCAAAATTGTTGACATCTAAATCAACAGATTCTACTTGAGGCAATTGTACAGCTCCAATATTGTTTGGTGTAATATAAATTTTATTCACCTGAAAAAAAAAATAATACTAATTATTAAAGTAAATCTATACAAATTTAATAAAATAAAAACTTTTTAAGTAAGGTAGAAAATTAAAACCTTTACATAGGTAAAAATATTTAATTTCAATCATTTTTACTTAGTTAACTATGAAGGTCTCCTTCATAGTTATCCACAAAGTGATAGGGAAATATTTAGTTAGACCTCATGAAATATACTTTGTCATTGCTGATAATGAATTAGTTATAATATACTGAATAGTACATTTATTAATTATTAATTTAAATATATTTTATTACTAATATTATATATTTTGCTTAAGGGTTATCTTTCTTTTCTTTTTTTTTTTTTAACACATTCACCTCTACTAATAATCACTTTTTGCAGTTCAGGCGCTGTTAACTGCAGTCAATTTGTTACCATCACTAATAAATATTTTATATGATTTTTTATAATTTGTTTGGCTAGTGAAACATAACTGAAAATATTTTTTTATTTAGTTATGTTTTAATTGAAAAAATAATAATTTTATCATTAAGTTTAAACATTTTCAAATAATATTAAATAACGCTTATAATATTATAGATTCAAAAATCCATTCTTACTTTTGAAGAAAGTGATAATTTCCAAGCAATTGCATTTTCTCGTCCTCCACCACCGACTACAAGTACTTTAGCCATCACTGAATCTAAAAAATACGGTTGTTTTAAAATTAACTGAAATCTTTAACTGTTTATTTTTTCATCCATACTTGTCAAATAGTTTAAATTTACCTGAATATTTCTACGCGGAAACCGCTAATAACCACGTGTAAGAACTGGTGAACAAAACGAATTGATACTAGAGAAGGAGAGAACAAGAAATACGAAGTAGATATATTATCAGAATCTCATTTACATGTTGATTGTAGAAGTATTTTAATAATAATTGTAGGAAAACTGTTCAAGATAACAAATTTATTCATAAGATTCAAAGTGGAAATAATGACCGATAGGGGATAATGGTTGTGTGGAAGAGGAAATAATATGATGATAAATTGATCAGAAACGTTATTTTATAATCATTTAATCAGTATCAATTACATAACCTTAAAGAGTGTATGGTACCCGCCAAAACACTATACGAAACACAGACATTATACAGGGTGATTTTTTAAGCGTGTTCACCCCCCAATTGTGGGCTTTTGGCCGTGAAAAATAAAAAATTGGGATTTTTTTTGAATGTTCAAGTTACTTTATAAACTATATTTTCCAAAACTCATTTTTTCATATCTCCATAAGGGTGTGTTGTAGCGACACAAATTTTTTTTTTAAACGTCAACCCCCTATTTTGACTGCGGAATTTTATTCAGATTATTTTTCTGTGATTTTTGATATATTGAAATCAAAATTTGAATGAGTACTTTTTGAATTATTCAAATTTAAATACTAAGGAAAATAGTCTCTTGGATACATATTATTTAGTTACCTACGTAGTATACTACATTACTATGCTCAAAGCACTGTATCCTCAATACTTAAATTTGAATAATTCAAAATAAACTCGTTTGAGTTTTGATTTCAATACATTAAAATTCACAGAAAAATTACCTAAATAAAATTTCACAGTTAAAACAGGGGTTGCTATTTGAAAAAAAAGTTTGTATCTACACAGAACGACAGAACATCCTTAAGGTGACACGAAAAAAATTAGTTATGAAAAACATATTTTCATAGTAATTAGAACATTCCCAAAAAAAAACTAATTTTTTGAATATTTACGGGCAAAAATTTATGGTGATCACGTTTAAAATATCACCCTGTATAAGAATTATAATAATTCTTATTCTGTGTTTGTTCGCACACTGCTTAGAGCCACAGACAATAATATTGTATTATTAATAGTTTGAAGATATTATATGTTTGTTTTTAATAAGTACTTAGGTTCCTACATAATAAATGAAAAGTTTATATTCCAAAAATTAAAAAAAATTGATTTGTACTTATATGTGATTACCATTGCAGTGTTAATTTAAAATCAGTTATAGGTATTTGATTTCAAAATATAATAATTAGAGGCACTTTACCTATTTGCATTAAAGTTAAGTGCAGTTTTCAAAATTAATGTATAGGCGTGTATCGAAGCTTAAAATTTAAATTTCAGTTGACAGAATTATAGTAAATATAAATTACATCAATAAAAAATAATAACCGACATTATGTCAAATTGTGTTTCATATGCCCAAGTGTTGAAGTTTTACTTAAATATTAGATATATTATACCTAGATGAGTAATTTTCAAAAATAGAATCACCTATTAAAGTCTCCGAGTATAATGTTCGAAATTAAACACTTACCTATGAAAATATTAAAATTTACAAAATAAAATCTGTAAAAAATATATACCGAGGAAATAATTGTAGTTTGTAGCTTGTATTTTAAAAGACCCTGTATATTATATACACGAATATTATAGTTCATAGATAAAAATTGTGCACTAAAGTTTCTCACGCTGAGAATAATATTTCTTCAAATGGTGGGGATTAAAATATTATTATATCCCACCATCGGAGAAAGGTCAGAGAACAATACGATTTGATAGACATTATCTCTATTTGGTGCCCCAAGAATTATGATAAGTTTTAATTACTTTATTTCTACTGTAAATGTTCCAATTTAAAATACATTTTGAATTCAGTTCATTGATGAATAGTGATGAACACAATTTTTTTTATAGTTGAAACTCAAGAGATAAATCTTACAATAGCTAATGCATTTTTTTAAACATTCTAAGCTTTAAGTTTTCAATCGAATCGTGTAGGTAGCTTATTTGCACAAATGATGAGAATAATTTAATAATCAATTGAGTTATTTTAAACGATAGCCATTTTGACCTTAATTTTTAAGAGCTGATTAAATAGACTTTAGTAAAGTAATTAAGTGTAAAATATGATGATGTATGAAATTAATAAAGAATCCCTAATTTCAATTAAAACATTGTGCCCATTAATGTCTTAAACCTTTGCTATAAGGTAATTTTAGTCCATGCTCTTGAGCTTTGCTCGTGAGCCTCTGTGCAAATTAACTTATCTAATAAGTAGGGCTAGGGACTTATTAGGAGTTAGCATGCTTTTGAATAATCGTTCAAGATATTGTTCTGAAGGGTCTCTAAGGATTTCCACATGTTCACAACCTAAAATATAAAAAATTCTGAATGGAGTGAAGAAGTTTTCACAATGATGTTAATTTTACTTTTAGATTCTTAACGAAGTCAAAAAGTTTATGTTTTTACAATGATGTTAATTTTTTTTTTTTTTGTTTTTCCTTTCACTGTAAACACTTTTTCGTATAAAAATACTTGTCCAAAAGTTTCGATCAATAACTTTATAGATCCAAAATCACACCCAGATGGTACTTTAAAGAGGTTATTTTTCAAATTTCTCAATACTTTTTTCAAAGCCACGGAAAATCTGACAAAAAATTTACAAAAAACGGCAAAATATGCTATTACCGGAATTTCCGTAAAATTGAAAATTGTTTTTTAACATAATATTTTTTGGGACTTGAAACTTTCACCAACTACTAAAAATTGTCACGAGAACATCCCATAAAAATTTCAAAAAGATTTGATCAATTTTAAATTAAGTACAGCATTTTGAAAATTTCGAAAATTTCTCATTTGTTGTTAGTTTTTATGTAATACAATTTTTGATTTTTGATATTAAGATTTAAAATTTTAATATAATCTCACTGACATATATGTTTAATTGACCTGAAAAAATCTCGAAAATAGTCAAATTTTATAAATAAAAGTCGACTTTTTTCTCTATAATCCGTTTGAAGTTAGAATTTCGACGAAATTCGTTAGTTTTTACCTAAAATTACACACTTTAATATACATAAAAGAAAATTGGTTCGACCGATTGTTTTAAAACTTAGTACATAGCTAGAGAATGTCATTGCGAATATTTTGGTGCAATAAAATTTCTTACGGACAAAAAATTAAACATTTTATAAAAAAAAATCGAAGAAAGAATGGGTAAAGTTAGGTTTTTCAATTATCTTATCTAATGTATTTTAAATTTTTCGACCGTATTAAATACGATCATTGATATACAATATATATATATATTAATTAATACGATATAACGCCAGTCTGTTGCCGCCAAATGTAATTTGATCGCGGTCTTGTCGCGGCGGTTTGCCATTCAGTCATTAGCGCAAATAGATGGGGGGCTAGGGGGGCTTAGCACCCTCCAAAAGTATTTTTAGCCCCCCTCAAAATGTATCATATTTGAATAGGTATATATAAAAATATTTATTGAGTAACAATGAATATTACTTTATGATATAAAGTGATATTGTATAATGCTATATATGAATCTGTTATTAATTATTGTAAAATTACTAATAAACACAATATTTTCCTATGTTTTATTAACCTATGTTGAAATACAAATTGTATTTCAATGTTTTTTTGATATTTAATCCTTGATCCTTAAATACATTTTCATTATATAGATGTACGATAAATAAGCATAGGTACATCATACATATTATATACTTCAGAAAATATTTTATACGACTATACTTATCAAAACGAATAAAAAAATATTAGCCCCCCCCCAAAAAAAATTTCGTCCTATTTGCGCCTATGCATACAGTATTATAATTAAATACAAAATTTGACCTTGACCGCCGAGATAATCACAGCCGCCGTGACAGACCGCGTTCTGTGTTCCCAGGCTTTAATTGTTTTTATTATTTATAGACTATGGCAATATTATGGAGTAATTTTATTTGGGATAAAAATGTTATTAATAAATAATTACTTACTATTCAGTGTATAATATAATAATATTATAATATTATACACCAAGAAAATGAATTATTTTATTTATTTTATTATCGAGCCTTGGTGTTGCTCACATTTAAGCATAAAATACATAATTTTAGGTGCATATAAAACGTCACATCATCACACTAATGATTTACGAATTTCACTCTTTCTGTATAACATTTATACAGCGCTTGTCGTATTGTTATAGATCGGTTTTATGGTGGATCATGCGCGAAAATGTACACATTTTTTATATTATTAACTTTCTTCGTTCAGAATCGTATTATTGAAAAAAAATGATTTATCGTTTCTTTAAAATTCAATAGACCCGTCAAGTGTATCCCACCCGAGTTGTGAAGAACACCCCGACGAGCGAAGTACACATTTTATTTTATTTTACTTTTTTTCTGTAAACACTTTTTCGTATGGAAATACTCGTCCAAAAGTTTCGACTAGCAACTTTTTGAATCAAAATTGTCCTTTATATGGTACTTTTAAGTAAATATAAATCTTTTTTCTGATGAACTGAATATATCCGTATAAAATCAAACATACTGAGTACAAAATATTCGTAAAAAAAAGTTATAAATATATTTTGATGTGGGGAGGAGGCATGGGTAATGTATGTTGCGTTTGAATATCTAAGTCATAGAAAAAAAAATTTAAGTTTCTGGTACAAGAATATCGTGGCACACCCAGGGGCATCATTTGGGGGAGCAGGCTGTGCATTTGAACTCCCTTGAAATTGAACAACTTCTCAATGGCCTGAGAACAATTGGTTATCAAATCTAAATGAAACTAGTTACCCATCAATGCAATTAATTAAAAAGTAAAGTATAATTTTTTAAGCAAAGTAAAGTAGAGTATGCAGTAAAGTGTAGCCAATGCTCGAATTGAAGGGAACACAGGTGGACGGAGTCCGTTTTTAATTTTTCATAGCTTTTAGCGTCTTCCTTCATTTGAATGAGCGAGGAATGCTAGAAATGTGTCCCCTTCAGGCTCGGCTCTTGGGAGAGGGCAACTGGGGCCATGGCCCTCACCCAAATTAACCAAAATGTTTGACTGTTTTTCTTTGATTATTATATTATCTGAATATTAAAATACCGATCTAAATATTAAATACCAAGCAATTTTAATGTAACCTGAAAAATATGTTAGGTACGTATATTGTGTAATCGGTAGGAATTTAAATATTTTAGAATAACATTTAATGTTATGATAGTATGTACAAAAATATCATATACGTAAATACTTAATACTGCGTTGTGCGTAACATATTTACACATTCATAATATTTATTATAAATAACTAATTCGGAAAACCATTCGGTGACATTTTAAGTAAATTATGGAATTAAATTCTATAAAAAAAAGCATACATTAAATTATGCATCGTCGCACAACGAATAACGATATTACAATCATAAAATATCAACTATTTTATAAATAATCAACTTTTATTTTTTATCTATGTTGTCCAACACGTCATATTCGGCATATTGGTTTGTATTTCCCTGAAATTCAGTGATACCATTGATTATAAAATAGTCTGTTCTATAATCAATGATGATCAGTGGCGTATTTAGGAATTTGTGAAGGGGGGAGTATGAAATAATGTTTAATACATAAAGATAAAACAAAGTGAAAAATGTATAAAAAAGCATTATTTATTTATATGTTTGCGTAATTTATTATACCTAACAGTGTTTTAGATTCTGAATGAAGTGAAGAAGCTAGTGTTTTTACAATGATGTTTATTTTTTTTTATTTTTTTTTTTCTGTTTACAACTTTTCGTATAGAATTACTTGTCCAAAAGTTTCGATCAATAACTTTTTGAAACCTGATTCGCCTCTAGATTGTACTTTAGAGAGGTCATTTTTTGAATTTCTCAATTCTTCAATGTTTTTTTTTGGAAAAAACTACCTAAAATTTGACAAAAACT
Source organism: Stegophylla sp. TES_Ste_2020 (assembly GCA_025469315.1). Taxonomy (NCBI): domain Eukaryota; kingdom Metazoa; phylum Arthropoda; class Insecta; order Hemiptera; family Aphididae; genus Stegophylla; species Stegophylla sp. TES_Ste_2020. Next base: position 9,462 of record JAIPRM010014618.1, read on the forward strand.
ACTTGAAAATCATCATTTTTTGATCAGAATTTGAAACCCTTGTAAAATGTTTATTTGTTCGTCCGTAAGAAATTTTATTACACCAAAATATTCGCAATGAAATTCTCTATCGAGGTACCAAGTTTCAAAACAATCGGTTTGGCCAATTTTCTTTTATGTATATTTGTGTATATTTATATGTATATTAAGTGTGTAATTTTAGGTAAAATTAACGAATTACGTTGAAATTCTAACTTCAAACGGGTATAAAAAAAAAGTTGACTAAAGATTTTTGAGATTTTTTCAGGTCAATTAGACATATATGTCAGTGAGATCATATTAAATTTTCAAGTCTTAATATCAAAAATCAGAAAATTTATTACATAAAAACTAACAAAAAATGAGAAATTTCCAAAATTTTCAAAATGCTGTACTTAACTCAAAATTGATCAAATCTTTTTGATATTTATATAAAATATTTTCGAGACCATTTTTAGTAGTTGGTAAACATTTTAAGTCTCTAGCCGCATTATTTTAAAAGTTATGTTAAAAAGTAATTTTCAATTTTACGGAAATTCCAGTAATTGCATATTTTGCCGTTTTTTGTCAATTTTTCGACAGTTTTTCCCCGTTTTTGGAAAAAGTATTGAAAAATTGATCTTTCTTATGTACCATATGGGCATGATTTTGATTCTACGAAGTAACTGATCAAAACTTTTGGACAAGTATTTTTACACGAAAAAATGTTTCCAGAAAGAGAACAAAAAAATAAACATCATTGTAAAAACATAAGCTTCTTCACTCCGTTCAGAATCTAAAATAAACATCATTTTAAAAATACTAGCTTCTTCACTTCGTTCAGAATCTAAAGTAAAAAAGCCGGACATACTTCGCACGATGGGTGTACTTCGCACGACGGGTAGTATTCTCTTGACGGGCGTATTAAATTTTAAAGAAACGATTAATCATTTCTTCAGTAAAACGATTCTGAACGAAGGAAGTTAATAACATAAGAAAAAAAAAATTTTTCGAAAAATGTCCAAAATTTTTTTTCACATTTTCAAAATTTTCTTGCGCCAAAATCTTTTTCATAGGATTTTCTATCTATGTTTAAATTTTCATAAAATTTGGATCAAAAAGTGATGGTTTCCGATTCGGTTTCGTCAAATTTTGGGTAGTTTTTTCCAAAAAAAAAAAAATTGAAGAAT
>JAIPRM010014619.1:0-10647 GCA_025469315.1 Stegophylla sp. TES_Ste_2020
CTTTTGGACAAGTATTTCTATACGAAAAGTTGTACACAGAAAAAAAAAAATAAATAAACATCATTGTAAAAACACTAGCTTCTTCACTTCATTCAGAATCTAAAAATATATTTGACTTCAAAGACGACTAATATAATAATAATAATATTATTACAGTTTAGCTATTTAAAATGATTTCAATTACACTTAGCAAGTAAAAAAGTAATAATTTTTATAATAAATTTATATTTTACTAATTTTGTACCCTATAATATGGCTTATCAACGAAAGAATGTAATAATATATTGTATTTATGTTCGCTCTGAAGAGACATTAAAAATACAAACATGGCGGGAATAAAAATAATCACGATTCTCGTCTTTCATTTAAGGATTTTTACCAAGGACACTCGTCTAGACATTATAAAAACGATAATACCTGGAAAAAAGGAATGCTATGACGAGAAGGGTATGACATTTCCTAAATGTTTTTGTAGATCAGAAATCTAACCTTTATAGAGCGAGGGTGAGTAATATAATGATACGAGTAGGTTAGTGAAAAAAAAAAAAAAATGCTGAGAATTAGCTTCTTCTAATACATTACATACTTGATTGCATTATTAAGAAGATGTGTGTTAACTTTTGATTTTGTTGATTTGTGAAATTATTCAAACTTATCATAATAATTTTCTAAACTACGTATAATATTGGTGAATACATCTAACAATGAACGGACAAAATTCATGTTATGCGACACGCTATTATTATGTATTATTATTATTTATCGTGTAATCAAAATATATGTATAAAAGAGGACTCAAATAAAAAAATACATAAACAGCCAACGTTGTTTTGTAGGTATTCTATAATGTATACACGTTTATAATACGCGATTACTCGTAATTCGTAATAAGATTTAATACTGTAAGTTGCAATCGTGCGTGCGTATTATAACACAATTGGGACATTATAAAACACAGGTGTATTATAGATACTGTGTAGCAGAATACATACAGTAACACAAAACATATGACAAAAATAAAAATTATTATTTGAACGACTTGTACACGTGTTTGTACATATCGTTTACACCCGCGATATCGGTATAATCTATAACCGATATACACGTTACACGAGTATGGGGTCCGTAAAAACAAAGATGGGCAGGGAACATCGTTTTTAGGTTTCAAAAGTATTCTAAAAGTTTTTATCATCCAACAACAAGATACATAACGCGAATCGGAGCGCGGAAAGTAGGTCATCGGTTTTGTACGGACAGTTCTCCTCAACCGCCATAATTTTATCCGTGTATTCGTGCGTTAATTTTCAACGACGACATCTTCGCCTGGCGTTACTTGTCCCCTGGCGGCTGTTCGAAAACCGTACGAAATCTTATAATATATATAAGACTCGCCGTATAAAATAATTACCGTACACGTGCGGCGGTGGCTTCGTCAACAGTTTAAAAGTGAAACCACACGCGCGAATGTTCAACAGTTTTCGCGCGTATCATTGCATACACACACACACACACACACACATATATATGTATGAAATATCATGTGCGGTAAACATATTATAATATTATATATATATATATATATATATATATACGTGTATAATGTAGCCGTTCTCATAAGATCTGCGCGTAAGTGTACTGTGGAGCGCGAGAATAATACTAACGCGAACTGCCGGGGCACGGCGGCGGCATTAGACGGGGACTTAAATCCTTTTAAAACTTTCTAGTCCCGTTCCACCTCGACCGGTCCTCCAGCCTTTCTTCTACTTCTTCTGCGTCGTCTCGCTCTCTCTCTCTCTCTCTTCTCTCTCTCACTGTCCCACCTCTCTTTCTTTCCCTCCGCGTCTCCATACAAAGTATTCAAGACCGTCGCCACACGTTCATTCCCGTCGTCCCGTCCGCCCGCCCACGACCCCTCGGCACCGCGGTATTTACCATTATTACCATTGTCATAATTAACCCGACCCTCTAGCGCGGCGCTCGACGCGGCAACGGTAGTACAGCACCGGGGTATATACGTTGTCCCCGTATATATATAGTTCGCCCCAGGTGTCTGCAGGGTTTATACCCGTGTACCATAATAATAATATACATTTATATACAATATTATTATCATGTGATACGCCCGTTCCCGTTACCGTGCGCACGCGCGCGCTCCACCAAGTCGAATTTTACGGCGGCGTTGAACTTTCGCCCGCCGCCGCCGCCGCCGCGTTTTCTGTCGACTAATTAACATTTTATTTCGTCCCGCCTGCGAGAGCCCGTGGGCCATCAACGTTGTACTTTCCAACATTGTAATGTACCGTACACACACACACACAAATATATATGTATATACGCGATGAAAATACACCACACCGCCGCGCCGCCTGCAGTTATACTTGTGCGCGCGCACACGCACACACGGTTAAGTATGCTATATTATAGAGAACACGGTACATATTTTGCACGTTTGGCGCGCTCGTAATATTATATTATACGCGAGTGTACAAGTATATTACACCGCGGCGGCGTAACTCTTAATAATAATATTACTTTACTCTCTCAGTTTGGCGCTCTCCCTACGAATACACACCGGCCGCCGCTGCCACGTATCGTGCAGATATTATTAAATCATTATTATTATTATTATTATTCGCGTACAGTGTGTCCTCCCCCCCCACCGACGTCGAAATCCGTCACAGCGCCAATCTTTATTTCCCCGGAGCGGTAGTAAAATATAATACGCGCGATTTATAAATAATATAATAATAATTCACCTCCTCGAGCGACGACGACGACGACGACGACGACGACGACGCCGAGACCGCGGTTGTGGTATAAGGAGGAGAAGTACTACCATCCGTCTCGTCGTCGTAATAAACATCGGTGGCGGCTAACCGCGCGCGGAGTCGGCGGCACTAAGGGCGAAGAAGAATATTGTCGTGTAGTACGTCGTCGTTATAATATTATACGCCTGTATATAGTATATTATATTACATGCACGTGAAACACGCCGAACTTGTTTTCAACTGCGCGCGCGACTATAATATAAAATATGTGCGCCACCGTACCTGTAGTACACAATTATGCGTATTATATATATATATATATAACATTTTACTTACAACGTAGGTAATATGTATTGTACACGTGCGTTTACATGCCATCACGCGCGCACAGCCCTCGGGTCCGGGGGAAAGTCTTGGAGAAAATCGCTGTCGTGCGTGTCATGTATTATAATATTATAAGAAAAATTCGGGAAACACATCGGTGTCGTCGTCTGGAAATATCTACGTTATTTTCGTACTGCACGATTATCAATATGTATACTTACCAATGTGATAATTGTAATATTTCAATTCTGAATGGAGCGACGTGTTTTACAACGTTATTTATTTAATTTTTTTTTTTTTTTATGAAAACTTTTTCATATAGAGAATACTTGTCTTAACTGTATTACCAGCAACTTTTTGAATTAGACTTCGGCTCTAAATGGTACATTTAGAAAATTTCTAAATGGCACAAACAGATCATTTTTCGAAATTCTCAATAGTTTTTCCAAAATTTGAAACTACCTGAAATTTCTGATGTTAATAATTTTTTATTAATGTATATTGTTAATGTAATTAATGATTACAAAAAATAAATCATTTTTAACCATACCTATAAAATGTAGATGTCCCAAGTCTGAATAAAATGAAAAGAAAAATATAAATGGATTTTAAAACAATGCGGGTACCAATTCGGACATTTCGGGAACTTTGGTAATACTTTTCTGATGAAATATTATTTGTGTGGTGTATTTTTGGATATTTTATTGTCGGTCTAACTACCTAAGAATTTTCAGCTTTTCACTAGCCCTTTTTTGGGAATAGTCGCATAATTATGTTTGTTTTAGGAAAAAATGATTCATCCCCAACAAAATATTGTAGACATTCGTCCTTACGTTCCGCCTGGGTAATATTCAGATAATAGATTCAGAAATATTTAGTACATTGATTTCTACAGTAATTCTGAACGAACTCATTTGAAATACTCTACCATAAATGTTCGTTGATAATCATCAACATTATTATTTCAAAAACCCATCTGCATCCATATAATATGATATCAATACAAGAAAATATTGAAAGACTTATTATTATTTTTTCATGTTATTTACTAATTGCATGAATAAATATAAATTTAAATACTAATACCATAAAACCATTTTTATCGAAATTTGAGTGCATTAAATTCGAGACTTTTTCTTAAACTTTTCAATAAAATCGGTTATGATCTCGAAAACGAAACAAAGCTTTATAGTTTATATTGAAATACGGCGGTGGTCTCACGGTAAAATATTATTACAATTTTTTGAACTTAAAGTTGAAATATGAATTTTCATCCTAATATAATATAATGTATAATATTATAATATTATAATATACTTATATATAACATTTTAGTCATGGGTCGCTCGTCGGGACAAATTTATTTGAAGGACATAGATTCAAAAAAGATTTCGCACCTCTGATCTATGTTCCGATTTAGCGCCACTTTTTACGCCAAATTGCTTTGGTGTTCTCCCGGCTAAAATGGTCAATTATCATTTTTATTTTTTGGTAAATCAAATTTAAATATAATGTTAGTATCGTTTATAACGTCATTGATGAATGTTTTTAATTTAAAATAAAAACAACAATAACACACACATACCATCTAAACCTGTACCAAAGGTATTTATTTTGTTTTTACTTTTCCATATACCAACACTTCATTTGATCGAGTAAAATATAGTTTTCCCAACACAAGACATTGCTGCCCGTTTAGACTCGTAACCCATTGAAATATTGCCTATGTCCTTTTTCTGTCGTAACGGTGCAGCGTTGTTTTCCTTTTTTTTTCTTTTTTTTTTTTGTTGTTGTATTTCTTTTTAAAACGATACCCCATTTTCATGGACTATAGAATTGCTTATATACATGTATGTATGTGCACGTGCTGAGGAACCTTATACCTACATGTATATTTATATGTACTCCCGGTAATCCGCGCAAATTTCCGCCGATTGTGTCCATAAAACATAAAAAAACGCGTTACATGGGTTTAACAACAAAATGAACAGGTTTTTCGAATTGAAACGAAATAAAAAACAAAAAATTAACAAACTGCTGTGTATATATATATCCATTACCCGAAAACACATAGATGATCGTAGGCACTCTGTTTAACAAGCCGGTTCACATAAAAGCTTCTGTACGAAACGGTTTTTAATCGAATTGCTGTGTACCGTCATTTCCTGAGTGGAATGGGAAAAGCGGTCGAATTTCCTGAAAATGCTGTACTTCGTGTGTGTGTGTGTGTGTGTGTGTGTGTGTGTGTGAGAGTGTGTAGCCTACACCTGTTTTATATGTGTTCGTGTGTGTAGGGCTTTCCGCAATGCGTTTGTTTTACACACACACATATTCATGGCACTCGTGTGTGTATAGGTATATGGTGCACGTATTTTATTGTTTATATATTATGCCGTCGGGGCGTTTAAATAGTGCTACTGACCGTTTTAATAATACCTATTGCTATACCGCACTTCCATTGTTGAAACCACAGCCTAAGGACGATTATTAAATACGGTTTCCACTATATTTATATACCCTTAAGAGAAGATATATCCGGGCAAACGAATGTAATGCACGTGTAGGTTAAGCCAGTGGGTCCTGTAATAATAATAGATGGGTATATATATCACATATATTTATACTTATTATTTATATAACATTATGCAAATGTCAAATGTATACATACATAATTATTTCATTAACCACTTGAATTAAAAATTCGAACGCTCTATAGAATGCCGATGACACTCATAGGTACACATTGGTACTGATAACAATATTCGTGTCAATTCAAAAATGAGAACGTTAGTACATAATATTAAGGAGTTGTAAAGATTTAACTTCATTACGTAGCTTGGAAAAATATTTTTTTTCTTTCGGTTTTTTCGGAACTAGGGTATAAAAATCTGAACACTATTCAAAATTATATCTACTAAACCAACTTCATTAATGATTTTATGAACCTCTGTTTGGCTCGAATACTTATTAGTTTTGTTTAAACCCATCCCGATCTGAGTATTATCTCTTTTAAAAAGTTCAAATGACCTGAGCTTGACATATTTTAACGGCTGCTGGTCTGTATATTATATACTTGTAATAATAAATATATGCAGGCAATATATATGTATTTGGTTATATTTAACACCCTAATTATCTTTGATGTTTATTCTATATTTACTAATTACAAATTAATCATATTTAATAATAATATAAATTGTAATAGATATTAACTATTATATTGAACATTATAATTAACTTTGATTTGTATTCTATATTTACTTTTAATTCTTTCTCAATTATATACATTATTTTTAAGCAAAAATGACTAATTTATTAGATTTTGTCTGTTATTTTCCACGCGCAATATTTATGATCTTATGTTTTAGGAATTACGTCCGTATAAAATACGTATATTAATATATTATATTAATAAATAAATATTATGATTGAGAGTTACAAGTTTATCTAAACTGCATACTGTGTGTCTGTACGTCATGTACCTATATTGTATAAATCAGTGGTTCTCAATCTTTTTAGGATCACCAAATTTTTCTTTAAGAAGCTATCGTGACCCACACGAATTTACATTCATCGGATAAAAAGTAGTTCTTTTTAAAAAAAAAAAAAAATTAGATTAATACATTTATTACTTATTAATTAATCGGCTTATAATGAATATAATTTTACAATTGTATGCAAATGTGCCACTTCATCATTTTTACAGTGGAATTTGATTAAAAACGTAAATTTCTGGGAATCTCTATAATTAAATAAATTTCTGGTGACTCCCCAAAAATTGACTCGTGACCCACACTTTGAGAAACGCTGGTATTAAGTATACAAAGTATACAGTATATGTCAATAGTTAACAAGTAGTACGAAATCTACTTGATGGTGTGTAGTACATATTCGGTAAGTATTTGTTATTCGGCCATTATTTGTAGACCATTTGGTTATGCAGCATAACATTTTCGTTACCTCATTTAAGTAAAATATGTTACCATAATCGATATAAAATATTATGTATGTAATCAATTAGCGTCTAGTTCGTATAAAAAAACATTGAAAAAACAAAAAGTATTTCTTGACTTTATACCTATTCGATATTCGGTTATTCGAAGTTTTAGAGTTCAGAATAACACTGTTCTACGGTATTAAACAACCTCATTGACAAATTGTTTTAATAAATGTGTAACGTGTAACCGGGTCCGCAAATACTTAACGATTGTATGTTATAATATGTTTTAAAACCTCTTACCTACATAGAATACATGAAAATGTAGGCATATTTTGTTGTATGCAACGACGTCTCGTGCGTCACGTATTATATATATATATATATATATATAAACATTATAAACTTTATAACATTATAAAAATGACTTAATTAATCTCCCACGACATGTCACCGTTCTCAAAACCGAACTCTTCGACACATACGTCATAAATCATTATAAAAGAGGTATTGCCCGGCTTCCTCGCCCGAGCCCCATCATTCGCACATACATATTATTATACTGCGTGCATTTTATTAAACGGCACAAGCTAATAAATTTAATTATCATACAACTAATAAATACGTCATAAATAATATATAGGTACGTGTACGCATATATTACGCCGTTTATATAGGTATATTGTCTTCAATAACATTACCGGTATTGTTTCCGATAAAAAATATAACGTTGACGGCAGTAAATAATAAATAAAAAAAATTTAATAATTTTGTACGTAATATATAATATTATACAACCCTCCTTATAATAGATACCAATGTTTCATAACCATATACATATATATTTATACATAATATTATATTCATGGTATATTAATGGTTTATTTAGATACACGTTAATATGTAAAGCGTTGTATGACTACAATTTAGATAGGTACTAAATAGTAAATTCAGTGTTATTTTACAATGTCGATTTTCAACTGATATAGTTTCGAGCAATAATAATTATATTATATTAAGAAAACGTCGTACCCTCCAACCCCCATTTGATGTTTCCGTCTATCTAACAAATAATAACGCAAGATTTCGTTACGCAAATCATCAAATTGTGGAGTTTAGGTTGATTTTACTTTTATTTTGACTCTGTCCTTCTTTCCTGGTTTTATATTTCTGTGAAAATAACCCTTGTTGTTAATAACCCTAAGTTTGTTCACACATTTAACAGACAGAAATTCTTACAGACCGGTACGAACGTTAAAACTTTTTAAATTAATACCCGATAGTTATTTGTTTTTGTCGACAGCTCGCACTGCCTTCAAGTCGGCCCTGATCAGAGGACTCCCGTCGTATCGGTAAAAAAAGACTATTAATTTCCCCGCTGCACTTCTATGAAAACTATAAGCGCAATTTACTTATACTGTTTTAGAAAAAACACCGGGCACAATTTACTATGCCCATTTTACAAATCAAAAAATGCCAGGTGCAATTTACTATATTATTTTTACTACCTGCTCACTGTGGACGCAATTTACAATCGCCCGTATAATATATTATACATAATATGCTGTGTACCCATAATAGAGTATGGTAGAGGAGAAACGTTGAACAAAAGTTACAAATCAATATACTCAATGACGAACGATCCGGATGTCTGGGTAGAGATTGCACGAGGGGAAAAAAATGAAACAGATTTTCTAAAAAGAAATTATACTCATAGTCGTATAATATAATATACCATATTTTATGGTTATTGTATATTATATGAACATCGCTTCTACCCGATGAGAGTGTGAGATAAGAATTATATTCTATATAATATATCAATCCAATCGTTGTTGATAATACTTTACGCCCAAATCGGTAGGCGTACCTACCTTACGACACAAGGTCTTATAATAATATATTATATTTCTAGTTATAAGAACGTTTTTATTCTTTGACAGCAATTTCAAACGGTGGGTATAATCAGTAAAAAACCAACGCTGGTCTTAGAATAAAAAACAATATTAGTTTACTTTTCTATTTTGTCATGTCGTGATTTGTTGTAGAGATCCTTAAAGTTTTACCGATGTAGCTCATTTTTGAAAAATTTGAAATATACGCTCAACACTTACATTGTACTACGCGAACATTTAATAGTAAAAATAGTAAAAATGTGTAAAGATGGGTGTAATTCTATGTAAATGTATGATATTTTTATTACAAAATACCATGATCAGACGTAATATGCATAATATTTCTCGATTTTTTCATAATTGTTTAACTACTTTTTATGTAGATTATTAACAATTATTGTTTTATCTATTAATCTAATGGTCTTTTATAATATGAGTGCGTATATATATACTATAATATGGGTAGGTAAGTTACACACGGTTTCGATCGAACGTGATCATAATTATTTTGGGAACAAGATTAACGACAAAACAAAAAAAAACCTATATCTAGGTATACACACACGGATACTTAAAAATAACAACCGAGTATTACGTAGGAACTTTTGTACACGAAATCCCCTTCGGCTGTTACATGGCTGTAATTATGATATTTAATTCTTCAAAGCGCATTGTACCTGTCCATTTATAATAACGTCTGTGTCGGACCAACGGACCTTTACGGAGTAATCGAAAAAAGGGGAAAAGTGCGGCGAACAAATGACGTCCTAAGAAGTGTCTCAAGAGGATACGAATTATGCTTATGGGTTCGAGTTATAAAAAACAAATAACTGGAGTAATTTCGGTTAAATTCGTATAAAGATATTCGGTTGAAATTCAATAATCCATGAAAACATAATTAAACTATATATTTTAGTTTCAAGTGAAACGAAAATTAAACATGTTAATTTATCTCGGTGGCAAAAAAGTTTTTTATTTTTCTCATCACTAATTTAGGATTTGAATCTTTGAAAAGATGAACATAGATATAATTAGTTTCAGTGACTAATAATAATAATAAATTGCCTTATTTCGTACACTTGTCAATATTTAAGTATTCGATTTTTTATTAAATTATTGTAATTTAATAAGTAAGCAAAAATGCGTGACACTTCAACTGGAATTTATAATATTTTGACTTGTCGTGTGAGTATACGTAAAAATATTATGCAATCAAAATTGTCAGCTGATTTATATACAAAAACGCTGTAGATGCAAATTCCATGCGGCTAATTTTGATATATTGTTTATGCATGGTGTGCAAAGTCGTACAATACATTATATTGAATAAGGTACAAAAATTATTCTCTAATTTGACACACATGAATATCAGCAGTTATTGATGTGGTAGGACCACTTGTATTATTTAGAATAAATTTATTAAATTCCCGAATGGCCTACCACTCTTCGGGTTTTTTTCAAACACACCAAAAACAGTTAGCTGCAGTTTAGAAAATATCTATTATTTTTTCGAACTACCGACTAACTTTCAGGATTTTTGCAAACAAATCAATGTCTAACGCCTTTTGAAAGATAATTGCATTTTCAATAGGTAATAAAAAAAAATGTCCAAAATTTTTTTTCACATTTTCAAAATTTTCTTGCACCAAAATCTTTTTTATAGGATTTTCTATCTATGTTTAAATTTTCATAAAATTCTGATCAAAAAATGATGGTTTTCGAG